>CAAKHC010009349.1:0-12099 GCA_901007825.1 Macroramphosus scolopax | reverse complement strand
TGTTCTTGCTTCTTTAGGTTTCAGTCCTGAATCAACAGTGTTTTAGAAATCTGCCCCTCCGAAGAACAGAGATCCCAACTTTTATCGTCTAATATGAATATTGGCTGAACATCCTTAATGTGTTTGTGTGTTTTATTTTGTGACCTCCTGTAAGACGGTTATTGTTTTGTTTCATATGTTTGCTTGTATGTTTGTTTTTTGTATGAGGATTTTCCCTGAACTTGTTGGAGGGGCGTAGCACAGCCCAAGGAAGAAGCCATTCAATTTTGGGGCAGATTGGTTCAACAAAGCGAAAAATGGCATTTATGGATATTAGTCAGGAGATCTAGGGACGCCTCCTGAGATCCTCCTGACAGATGCTTATTGTGGAGGCTTTCGCAGCTTCTCCGGTCGTTCAAAGCAACACTGCCATCTCCAGTAATTCTCTGGACAAATCCTGGAGACTTTTCAACGCCCTGAAACTGATAGACGCACCTCTCTCGGCATCTAGCTACCGCGGTGACAGACGGAGCAGAACATTCACTCAACATAACACCTTACAGCCTTAACAGATCTTCACATTACAGAGATACTCTGTGGATTCTGAATTTCTCTCTGAGTGATCGTTCTGCGTGTACATTTTGCCAAAATCACAGCACAGATGTTGATACGTGTGTTAATAAGATGACGGTGTGGTTATACAAGTACAGTTTTTATCCATCACATGGATCTTCATGAATATATGTACGAATACTTCTTTTTTGCAAATGCATGGAGACGTGATGGTTTCAGTTGCATATACACTACGGTTCAAAAGTTTGGGGTCACCTGCTCTTTTCAGCATTGAACTCCATTATAATCAGCTTCATGAAATAATCACCTGGATGCTCTACGGTCATTATTAGTGTCAACAATCAGTCCAGATGTTCTGAACACATCTGGGATGGATCTGAGAGTTGTTGCTTTGATTGTCTGATTCCAGGTGATTTTAGAGAATGAATACCAAGTGTGCAATATGCAGCATCATTACAGAGGTTGAATTCTTTAACAATTCTACAAATGGAAACATTTAAAAAACAAAGCTTTGTATTATAATCACACTTAGCTGTGTGTGCTAAACCATGAAAGAGTAAACAAAGCATTGTGGTTTATATTTTAGGCTCTTTAAAACTGACAATTTTTATTGTGTTCACACAGAATTTTGCATTCTTGGGATTCTCTCATTCAGTTTTAAATAAACATTGGAAATTGTTTTCATTGAACATTAAATGTTCCCATAGTTGTTGAGCACATCCTGACTGATTTCTGTGCACTCGTAATGATCATAGAGCATTCAAGATCATTATTTCATGAAGCTGGTTAGAATGGAGTTCAATGCTGACAAGAGCAGCTGACCCCAAACTTTTCAACGGTAGTGTAGTTGAAGGAAGATCTGCACTCTGAGAGCATTTCTAAGTTTAAAAATGTAACCTCTCTGTTTAAATACTTTATACTTATTATACTTTATATTTTGCAGGCGATTGTTTAATTATTATTTGTGTATATCCTTACTCTAATATATAGTCAGGGATGTGAAGCAGATTTCTATACAATTATTATACAAAACAGAATGCAGTGTAGGGAATGGAATACACGTAGTTATTAATAGAACATGGAAGAATGTTCTGATCATGTTTTTGGGACAGGAGTTGCAACAAACAAGAGAGAAAACATGAAGTTGTTTTAAAGAACAATTCCCCCTCAGAGGCCATTATATAGAATTAAAATGAAATCACTGTCTACTTCAAAATCAATGCAAGAGTTTTTTTTGTGCTTTAGCATTTATTGTGCCTGCAAACAGTCACCCACTCGGCAGTATGGTGCAATATCTTACTCCTCACACCTTAGAAGGGGAAGAAACATAACATTGGTGTATGCATTGATCCATTTTAATCATTGTAAATCAGATGACAGGGAGAAGACAAACATCCCAGCGGTGAAGATGCCATGACTTTGCCCTGCTTGCCTTAATTAAATTCCAGGGTCAATCACCAGTGATCCCCTGCACAGGAGGCGATAAATCAAAACGGAGGAGTAAAAAAATACCAAAGTGTTGACTTAAGCAGACTGAATATTCTGTCCGAAAGAGGGAAGTGAATATTTTGACAGTAGTTGTGTAACAGTACACAACTACTCTCTACTGATGCCTGAGAGTAAAAAATGTTCCTTTCTGTCCACTTTGAGTCTCCAAAATCAAGTTGCACATTTTTTCATTAGTATTTTCTGCAGTCATCTTCATGTAAACAAACCAATTTCTGTGAATAATCCCAAGCAATCATTACATGCATATGTTCATAAGATATTTCCTGACTGCTTATCAGGGGCTTCACTGGGATTAAAAGAAATCTACAATAGCCAAAAAGATGATGATTGTCACGATGAATCAGCCATCTCAGTTCTGGCCTTGGTTGAAATCCATGGGCAGGTGACAAGACTCAGCGTGCTTACAAGTATAAATGGAAGAAGGTAGGCAATACATCTGGAGAGCAGACCCAAGACACAGTGGGCTGTTATGTCTTTTGGGTGTGATACACCTTCCAGAACGATGACTCACTGACTGTTTAGAGAGGCATTCAACTCAAACGATCATGATCACTGGCCCACATCTTGGCCCAGATTCTGGGGGCAGCTACACCAGAACATTTGGTTAAATCCCTGCGCAATGTTCATTCTCCCCAGAGGTTAATTATGCATGATTAGTGTGAGGCTAGCTAGTTCCAAAATTGACTGCGGCTTAACAAGAGAGAACCTGCTTAGCAAATGTTCTTTTCGCTTAAAAACTATTGGGAATCAATGGGAAACAGTGGATTATGTGCATGCAGGGCTTACCTTGCTAAAAGGCTTAAAGGGCCTTAATTGTTGAACATGTATCCAATACCATTGTGTAGGAACATATTTATATTCATATTATTCAGACTGGAGTCTTTAATTCCAGTGTCATAGTTCACTTGGCCGCACAACCTGGCGTCTGTGAAATCCTTAAGAATGATTAAAACAATTTCAGAAATACATAATATTTCAAAGTAAAGCCAAAGGCTTACACAGCAAAAATTGTATTCACTGTTTCCTGTATAACTCCAACGTCCACTACAAGTGTAGAGGTAGTATACACGTCACTTGAGAGTTTTTGGTCGGTGCATATTTGTCGTGAACATTACAAAGTGCAGGAGATACATCAATAAGAGACATCAAAGTGCCTTGCCTGACAATCTTGCAGAGGATGGTGATGATCCATCAACCCTCTGAGTTACAGTCCCTGCACGCTAACGATGCACTCGTCTGAGCTTTACTGCTCGTATGTCTTACACTCAGGAAATGCTAAATCAAGCTGACATGCAAAAAAGGACAAGCACATTGGCGACTGCTCTTCCTCTGTAAATCTGGGAAGCAACGTGCCAGTGATAATGAAGACAAACCTTCAATATGCAAGGAAGAATGATAGAGACAATACCTGAAGTTTCATTGAATGCATTAGTGTAACCCAGACATATAGAGCTTAGTAAATACACCTACAGTTTATTAGATATACACATATTAAACCTAATAAAGAGACATGATGAATAGAATAATACATTCTTAAATAAATTAATTCGAACCTATTGTAGATTTCTAAGGACCAGTCAACAGTAATTTAACAAATACAGATTAAAACCGGGATTCAAATTGTGATTTGTGTTAGTATTTCATATGTGGGAGGTTTGACCAATGGGAAAGCTAGATGTTTGGGATTAGCGGCCAATCAGGAAGCAGGAACAGCGGAGACGCACCGATTTGGATGAGACGGAAAGTGTGTGATTGACAGCAGTGCTCTGCATCCTTTAGCACGATCCCCATTGTGTCAAACCTTCCATCGTTTCCCTTTTTGTTGCTGTAATTTGGAGAATCTACCTTGGTGAGTTTTATTTCGAAAATGTGATTTTTATTGGTTTGAATTGACATTGTGCTGACTAGCAAGTAGTTAGCCAGCAGTAGCAACACTCGCTAGCATAAACAGTGCTAATAGCGATTGTTAGCCACTAGCCAGTAGTTAGCATAACGCTGACGTCCAGCATAAGAGCGATGTTATTTATGAAAGAAACGAGAGCCAGTGAGTTTGGTTGAATTCTGTGTTTTATTTTGTTCGAATAGTGACTTGTGGAGAATACCGTTATCATCAGTAAGGTTTTAATTATTTGTTTTGGCTTTGTCATGCAAGGCCGTGTCTCTGTGTTGGAGTAAAGTCTGGGCTGGAATCCTTGATCCATATGGTCTGCGTCCTGCGCGCCAACGTCACCCGAGGTTTAGTGTGTGGATGCAGTCTGGCGAGCAAATTCCCACGACTGAATCTCACCTGGAAGAAAGAAGTAGCCTACGTACGGAACTGTGTTTCTACAGAACCGGTAGGATTGGATCATATATTTTTCCTATATATATTATCCTTCACTGAGCTAGTTAAATAAGAAGAGGAACTGGAGCTACATAACGACTGATTAATTGAATTCCGATTTTATTTCATTGTTTAGTTTTCCTATTCAAATGATTTTGCGTCCATGTGAATATTTCTTTTTGATCATTTTATTTAATGATAAAGTGATAAGAGTTGTTTCAAATTAAGAGTCTGGGTATAAATACATAAAATAATACATAGATAATAAACACATGTTAGAATGAATATACAAATAGAGATATAGTCCTATAAATAAGAATAAATATACAAATAGATATAGTCCTATAAATAAGAAATAATTAGATAAAATAATCAGAAAAAATAACTCAATACTTAGCTGTGAGCAGAACCAGACCTGCATAATCAGATTGGGTTTACCTGTGGATTTCATTATTTTCTTTTCATATTGTTCCACTCTATGGTTTCATTGTGTGATTGTGTTCATTAATGTTTTTTCTATTGTTATAGAATAAATTACTGGTGGAGAATCGAGAAAATATAAAAGAAATATTAATCATTCTCTTACCTTGTAAACTTTGGATCCTGTTCCTTTGTGAATTCATTTCGATGTTGCTGACCTTCTCTCTTCTAACGAATCTATAGTATTCTGAACATCTGGTCCATAATCTAATTATTAGCAGTCTGATAACTGTGTTTTGATATTTTGTGTTAAGATATTGGTTACATTAACTCACAACATAACGAGAGAAATGCAAATGAAAGAGAGGACACTGGGCAATCGTTGACTGTTTTGGTAATGTGGAAGTGAACAGCTTCCATCTTCCTGTTTTCCACTGAAAGGGAAAATGTGCCAACATTTACATTTATATGTCCAGTCAGGGTTTTGATAGTCAGTCAGTTGCAGCAAACATTCCTCTGTGAGAGCTGTATTGAGAGGGAAATAGATTTTCCAGTGTTGACACCTGTGTTGTCATTTAAGGTTTACAGTGACATAATTGGTGTTAATTAAACACTACAAGCTATTTAAACTAACATTTCCAGATTCCACCTCTGGGGCTGTGCTACCATTCAAAACAAAAAACAAAACATTAACCAAATCACTACTTACTTGTCAGAGTAACTTGACTACATCCATTCTGAAAAGTGCTAAAAAGATCCACAGTGAATTTGTTTCATTCATTATTTTCCCATTTGCAGTCTGCCCAGACAAGACGTACATAAAATGTTTTGGCGATTTTTTAAATGACATTTGTTTGAGGTTTCACACTTCCCTCTCATAAGTTACCTTCAGAATTTGCACATATGTATTTCATTCAGTATTGGTAGTATTGTAAATTGTATATCAGAGATGGACTGTGAGACCCTCTCTAATATGTAGTTACCCTAAATGTCGTCCTTTGGGACTTGTCTATTTTATTTTGAAAGTGTTTTCCATGTGTCATTATTTTGTGATTACTTTCTGTCTTTGTTAGGTTTCCCACTCTGTCTTATTGTCTGCCCCAAGCTTGATCTTTGCAAATGAGGCTAATGCAGCAATTTAGCAGTGTTCATGATTGGATCTGTGTGAAATATTAGAACCAATATTTTAAAGTCTAACTGGTTCTGCTTGTCATGGTCTTAAATCCACAATCTTTCCTGTTTAAAAGTCTACAAGGACATATATAACATGCCTATTGTGACAAGGGAGACGTATTTGTCTGAAAGTAAGTTAGGGTTCATAAACATGAATTTTGGGCAGACCCCTCCAGGAGACTTTACAGGACATTACAGTCAATAGCTTTTCTCTTAGAACTATCTTCTCATCATCATTTTCTGGCCTGACTCAACAACTGAATAAAGCAAAAATCCCCAGACAGCAATCTGCTCACATTCCCTGTCTGTTTCGACTCAAAGTAAAATCATCTGTCTCACTAGTGCCAACAGAAGCTGAGAGTCCTGTCCTGAATCAATTGACATGCATCTGCACTTTAAAAACATAGATTCCCTTTGATTTCTGCCAGCCCAGGTGTGTCTTAATAAAATAAATTAACCAACCAAGTGTAGTGTAGGCTCGGGCCAGCCACAAGAACCCTGCCTGGCTAGCTAACGCCTGTATAGTTAAAAGTTTACCACGGCTATTTAGAGCAAGGTTGATTCCCTTTTTTCTGTCTGAACAATTTTGTTTGTCAAACAAGTTTGGGTTAAAATGTGTCATGACTTTGCAATGTCTAATTAGTAAAGTTTTCTTTGCGGACAACAACTTGAAGGATACACATTTCGCCTTTCAATGTTAAACAACCTTTCCTGATATGAGTATTTTTCTGACATTTATGAAATGTTCACAACGCTGATTTCAGGGTTTATGTTAGGGAGTAATTTAGACAGCAAAGCTGTGTTTAAGGGAGGAAGAGACCGAACAATTGAGAGTGTGGAATTGATACGATTTTCAAACCTTTAAAGACAAAATCTGGTATTTGTCCGCCTGGGCCCTGTGTTCCCATGTTTGGGTAACAGTGATTAAAGATATAATTTGGTTCCCAGCTAACTAAGCTAGTGCTTCATATATGACTCTCCAAACCAATAGGTGGCAGGAAATTAGGGTGTCCCTGGTGGTCTAGTGGTTAGGATTCGGCGCTTTCACCGCCGCGGCCCGGGTTCGATTCCCGGTCAGGGAACCCCGAAGCCAGAAATGGTGGAAGGTTGGGCTTGGGGCCCAACCCGTAAAAAACGATATATGCTACAGAAACAGAACACCCCAACATGAGCCCAGTCTGACGTGGGGAGGCCAAAACAGACCTGGAGAAGACCAGTCGACAGTGAGGTGAAGACAACTGGACTATCGTGGGCCCAGCTGACTGCCCAAAGAACACAGTCCGATGGAGGGGTGTGACTGCAGCTCGCTTACAGGAATAAATAATAAATAAAAAAAATTAGGGTGTCCAACCCTATTGTGAGGAAGAAGTTTACATTCCACCGCTCACTCATACGGTGGTGCATGTTCAATATACAGAGGACTGGAAATAAGTTTCAGTGTGGTGGTCTGGTTCTGCTGCTCCTTCACACTGCTGCATAATGCCATCCCATTTCTGCTGCCCCCGCGAGGTGAGGAGCTTCTGCAAGGATGCTGTATAATCTTTGATTTATTTTAATCATTTAGACCCAAACGCATGCGAAAACAGGGTCTGGGGAGAAAAATAGTAGTTACCAGCTACAAGCATTGCCTGTCTGCTGTTTGGTGCTGGGCAGATAGCGAACAGTTGATTTTAGAGCGTAATAACTGAAAACAGCTGCCTTCTCAACCTGGAAACAAGGTTGATGAGAGTGGTTAGATGTGTCAAAAAAAGACAAAGTTGCAGGGCATTCCACAAAAGCAATTTGCAGAAAATGTGTTTAAATTCTCTGAAGAGCCGATGGGAAGTTGGGTGTTAATTGCATGCAGATTGTGGTATCCAACTGAATGTGTCATTTGTTAATTTCTTTTATAAAAATGCAGAGCAGTGCAGGTTTAGCGGTGAAGGATAACTGCTGTCACTTCTACACTCGCTGGTATTTGCCACCAATCTGGCCTTCGATCTGTTACTACATGTGTGACTCAGTTCCTGCTGAAAGCCTTGGACATCCATTGTTCTGGAACCAATTAGAGAGCAGCTTGCGGAGACAAAGCAGCCTTGACTCGTATAATTCATCATGGTGTAAAACACCTGTGCTGTACTTTCACCTAATATCCCTTTAAAACCCCTTTCACTATTGTGAAGCCGAAAGCGGTGCCATCATTTGGCATCTGCAGTGTTACGCTTCAATTCTGCTCTTATCTTCTAACCTCTCTGCCACAACAACACAGCAGTTTTCAACCGAGAGAAATCTAAGAATGGTGCCAATAAACATGAGAACTAACAGAAATATAGAAGCTTGATGGTGTTTCAAGGATAAATAGTTGACAACCATGAACACAGCTGCAGTTTGTCTCAGCGAAGAGATCTTATTGGTTTTTAAAAAGTCACTTCCAACCTGCAAGAGAAAAGCAGCAATTGAATTTCTTTGTAAAATTAGAATGTTTAAATTCATAGTATTTTCAAACATATTAATTTATCAGGTGAAGTGTGTGAGTGTAGAACATCAAGGCTGAAGATAGATGTTATCAGTGACGTGCTTTGTAACTAGAATATTCTGCTCGGGAAAGTGCTCAGTAATGCACTGCCTCTCGGTTGGTATGGCTGAGGCAATACTTATGTGGCTTCGTATATGCTGTGAGGGGTCCCCATGGTAACGACATGGAAGAATGGTTCGCGTTGCCACCTGACTGTGTTGAGAGATGCCATCTGGAACCGTAGGAAAAAAAATCTGTGTGCATGTTTGACAAAGAGAAAATAACAAGTGGGCTGCATGCCCACATATGAGATAGAAACTGAAGCACAATCCACTGCAAGCAGCAACTGTGGACAGAGACAAAGACAGAGAGAGAAAGTGTTAGACTTTGACCTTGCAGAGTGGCACCAGGAGGGGCAACAACACTGGCATTGGTATTTAGGCATTCAACAGTGCCACAGGGGCAGTCATGTATTGTAATGTGTGTGTGTGTGTGTGTGTGTGTGTCGTGTTCTCACCCATCTGTTGTGTCCACCCGAGGGACAAGAACAGCAGCCAGTTTCAACTCTCTCACACACTGGGGGGGGGGGGACCATCCACAGATGTCTACAATAAAAACTGATAATAAAACATCTTTGACGGAACTCAGAAATGTGAGAGCAGTGAAAGTGCAGCAGTTGTGGTGCTGGTACAGAGAGTTTCTGCAGGGCAGGTGTGTTTAGTCTTTACTACTTTTATTCACTCATTTAAATACAATGAGACAAAACTGACAAGACGTGCTTTGACATCGTGGGGCATCATTGTGTGGCATCTTTGTAACTGTAGAAGTTAATGGATTGCTTCACAGCGCAACAAACTCATAATTTGATCTGATGTGTATCAGTCGAGCCTCGGGGTGTTTAGGACACCATCTCCAATTCATGCCTGCCTCCACAGAGAGATATCTGCAGGCAGGAGCCTTCACATGCACAAACACATGGATAATGGATTTTTATACCAGCATGGCGCGGCTTGGTTTGATGGGGAGGCACAGCTGCCACAGGGATATATTTCATCCTTGAAGATCATTGAAAGATTTAGCTTTACACAAAGGTTCACAGTGGGTTTGACTTAAGTAGGTAACCTCGTCTGAGTCCTGACTACCAGCACCGCCTCTCCACCCTTTCACCCTTAATAAATAATTCTTCAGATTATGTTGAAGTTAATTTCCCCTATTTTGTAATAATTTCAAATTTTACAAGAGGTGCATTTGAACTGCATGTTTTGGAGCACTTGTTGGAATTATTTCATGTCAGTTGATATGAGGCAAAGCTTGTCAACCCACCAATACTGAATGAATGAAACTCTACATTTCAGAATAGCCCATTTGGGTTCCCTTCATTAAAGCATTAATGTATGGGGAGCTTCAGACTGGTAGGTAAAAAGTTCCTGAGCTCCATTATGTTCCACAATATAAGTGATTTTGTTATGATGTGTTGTGTATCCCTTAATGAGGTTTTAAAATTTAGAGAGGCTGCTTTCAGTCGTTCCATGTTAGCAGTAATATCCCTGCAGCAAATAGCAAAGGACATTTAAGCAGCATAAACTTGACATTCATTCTCTGATGCCTTACAGGGTCGCAGGGAGCTGGAGCCAATCCCAGCTGGCATTGGGCAAGAGGTGGTTTTACACCCCGGACTGGTCACCAGTAAATCATAATAACGACATTTATGTGACATAAGGAGACTGACAACCGTTCACACTCACATTCTGACTTATGAGCAATTTAAAGTCTCCAATTAGCCCAACACAGGCATGAGGAGAAGATGCAAACTGTTAACAGAAAGGTCCCAGCCGGCCGGCAGGGAAAACTCTAAAGGGGAGACAAAGTGAAAATGTCAGCCTCAGATCAGATCAATTTGAAGTATGAAAAAACATCTCTGCAACTGGGATCTCACTCAATGGTCACTCTCCAAAGCTCATGGTGATAGTTGAAGGTAAGAGCATACATCAGAACGTTGCTCGGTCCCTCTCCAACAAGCGCCTGCTGACATCACACTAATTGGTCTGTTGATCTCATATAACGCCTTACCTTCACCTGCACAGAAGATCCTGACTTAAATGATTTCACCTGGGGCAACCACTGCATCCCAAGCCCAACGAGACATCCCACCAGACAACCTTGACCTTGGACTTTCACACTTGGACTCAATCCAACCACGGTGTATGCCGGAGGCCAAAGGTTAGTGAAGCAAGGAGAACCACTTTAGCAAAAAGCAACTTTGGTAAATACGCCCTCTGACGACTGGTGAGACACCTGTAAGACACTGCAGAGCGTTCTGCAATGAAGGGAACTCTCTAAAGGAAAAACACAGTAAAAATGACTGTGTGTCAGACTTACTGAATTACTGGCTCACTGTAACACACACACAAACAATCACATAAACCACACAGAATGAGGGAGTGTATTCAGCGACACACAGCCCGCCATTGAAAGCCAATGCATGTCAGCTGTGATAGGCGCCATGAGGGTAGAAGATGCAAACATACACATGCACAGCGATAAACAAAAGAATACATTCATAATTCATAGCTTCAACGGAGTGGGACTTATCTGGTTTTGTGGGGGCGGTTAAGATAACACACACATGCGCTCTATCTAACACACCCATAGAGACCCAGGAACCAAGAAAAATCACAAAGATCCACAAATGTAAGTTAGCACGCTCACAAGCACAAAGGCATTTGAATGCAGCCAAACACACACAAAGAGAGAACAGAACCGAGGTCTCTCCATCCTCTGAGAGCTGGGATAAGACGCAGAGGAGACAATGGGAAATGTAAGATAATTGGCTTTCACTGGAGGGGGACTAGATTTGATTCACACCATCAAAATGTCTTTGTTTCCAGTCTGACATAGATGAAGATATGAGCCACAGACATTTTGACTAGCTTGGTTTGCATGACACGAGAACAGTGTCTAAACTGAGCCACTGCAAATTTACTTTCTTCAGCTGAAGTCGAACTTTAATAATGTTCCACAAGTACTCATACCAGTGCCACCGCTGCTACTGTTCTTGTAATTAGTTCCAGCGCCAGCAAAACCCTCGTAATGAGCAATGATGCCATTTTCTTCAAACTCAGCATCCACTGATTCAGATTGATGAGTAAAATGAATAAAATTTCCTCACAGCATCTTTCTTTATTTGTGTGTATGTAAATAAACAATATGTGGTGTTTTATCACATAATGGCTTATTTAATGAATTAATCACTAATTAATGATTTATACTAATTAACTTAATTAGCACAGAGAGCTCTACATCCCACATCAGCCTGGCCCAGTGACGGACCCACAGCCCACTCATACTCGGCCCAGCAGCAGCAATGAATTTGAGCCCCCAAGTGGCCCAGATATGATAGCCAGAGAGTTAGAGGTGGGGTTGCATGTAAGGTCGAATAGGTTTTGGTTGTAGGATGAAACCCCTGTACCTTATTTAGGGCGCGACCACCAACAGTCAGTATGACTGTGTGAACTAATATTATAAGTAAAGGCCATTACCTAAAACGTAAAGAAAACTTACATTTAATTTCAGTGGGACAGTGTTGGGCACCTTTTTTTGCCAGTGCATTAAAGTTTGGACGTGACGA
>CAAKHC010009348.1:5608-19057 GCA_901007825.1 Macroramphosus scolopax | reverse complement strand
GAAGATTAAAAACGAAATATGCACAAACCTAAAAGCACCGCAAGTCGAGCACAAGTCCAACAACCGATGGGAAATCAATGGTGATGTGTGTGTGTGTGTGTGTGTGTGTGTGTGTGTGGATCCAAAGTTAACTCTTTCTTTTGCAGGAATATCTATTAACTGGGTGTTCTGATACACCAGAGAATAGAGGATGAGGTTGTTGTGATGAAGCTCTGTGGGAATCACTGCCTCCGCTGGACTGGACTGCAAACACGCCCTAATATAACATGAGACAGTATAGATATTTCTAACAGAAAAGAGGACCAGAGGGCAAACTCATCGCTGTGATTCATCGCTGCATTTGATCTATTTCTGGTTGTTTCAGGTGGCAGTCTGCTCTGAGTGTTTATTCCGGAGTCCTCTGAACCCCAGACGGCACCGGAGGTAAGTAATTCAAAAGCTTTTCAGTTAAAAAAAGAACCTGATCCACTTTATACCTAAACTAAACCGCCCCAACCCTCTAAACCCCGGAGAGGCATTCCGCCGGCCACGCTGTTAAAACAGGGATCCAGCGGAAGAAATCCCATGACCCCGCTGTACACAACTTTAATATTGCAGGGTTTCCTCCAGCGGGTGCAGACACAGAACAACAAAAGCATGTTTTGGGGATGTTTCTCTGTAAAAAACTGGTTATAAGAAGAGAGCTGTGGTGTCATTTATTGCAGCTGGAGTGTGCGACTTTCACTCATAAAGGAAGGTCCCGTGGTTTGTTAGAGCTTCGTGCAGCGGCGGAGCACGCTGCTGAAAAGACTCCTTTATGAACAAATTATAAACTACAGGACTGCAGGATGCTTCATGCATCGTGTCCGACCTCCTGCAGGCTCCGCCGGCGCCGCCGTCCGCCTGAACCGAGCTGAGTCGTTCCGGTAGGTTAGAACACGTCTGACACAGACAATCTCCTGTTGTGTGCTGAATGTGTGGAAGGAAAAGGGCAACTCAGAACAATGTCCAGACCTGACAGTCATATGTGGAATAAGATTTTAGACAGTAAACTCTTCATGTTCTCTCCTATTTCCTGTTTGTATTTCCCTCAAAATCATTGAGAGTTGTTTAGCTCCTGAGCATCCCAGGACCCACACGGCTGGAGGTTGTTAAAAACCAGGATACAAGAGCTTCAGGTATTTCAGAAAATGAGGGAAACAGTGCGTCTGTGTTTCAGAGCCCAGGAAGTCAAAGATGGATGGATGGATGGACGAACATCCGACTGTCAACGTTGGTTCCCCGGCAACCAAACTGTGTCTCTACATTCACTGTCGCCCTCCTGTTAATACTGTAACATCGTAGGACTTGTTGCGCACTCACACGCATAAACTGGCGTCTGAGACTTCTGCAGGAGAAACTAAAAATAAATGATAATATATTTAATGCACATGCAGCGTACCCATTTGCACGCCCCTGATGAGACACACACATACGCACGCATAGCTGAAAGTGCATCCGCCACCCCTCTTCTTCCTCAGGGGAGGTGCCTCCTCCTCTGCGAGGGTGGAGAGTGGGGGAAATAACATCGAGCGAAACCGCCGCTGCAATTACCCACAGTGGGGTAATCACCAGCACAATGCACTATGGGTAGGCTGCCTGGGAGATAGAGTGAAATACTCAGGTGAGGAGAGAAGCCAGACAGCAATCAGCCCAGCAGGAAGAGGAAGAGAGGGAGAGAGAGAGAGAGAGAGAGAGAGAGAGAGAGAGAGAGAGAGAGAGAGAGAGAGAGAGAGAGCAAAGGGCCATTCCTTTAATTTCCAAGGGAGAGCCAGGGCCTTAATTACTTGATGAGTCTCCGTCTCTCTCTCTGTGTCTCTGCTCTGTGGCTGTAAAAAGGTGTGTGTGTGTGTGTGTGTGTGTGTGTGTGTGTGTGTGTGTGTACATGTGGCCCATTATCAGTCTGGGAAGACTCCAATCACCTCACAGCACAGATAGGGAGTGAAGAGAACAACATAGCAGTGAGGGAGAAAGAGCGAGAGAGAGTGTGTGTGTGTGTGTGTGTGTGTGTGTGTGTGTGTGTGCGTGATTTTGGGGGGGAACACACACAGAGAGAGGGAGAGGTGATTTATCCCCAGTAGCTATAGAACACCAAGGTCGAGGAGTGAGACAGCCAAGACTTGAAATAGCCAAGAAAAACCGAGAGCTGTGCAGCACCTCAGCCTGTGGAAGACGACGTGGTTCATGCTCGGTGTACATGATGCCATGAGGAGCGTTCAACACGTCTTGCAGGCTGCTCATGCGGAGACCTGCGGTCCGTCCAGGGCTCTATGTAGTAAGCGTATGCAAGGGAAATTGGTGTGAGAACTCGACAAACTATTCAGGGGATAAATTGGAATTTATGGTCGGTCTCCGTGGTTGCAGGGCTGCTGTAGATGTGTGTGCATAGACAAATAAATTATAACAAGGTGAGACGTACAGTATACAGACGCCACATAAAGCCCTGTCTGCGCCACCATAATTTAGTATGAAGTGATATAAAGTGGTAGTCCAACAATTTTTACAGGCTTAATTTTGGGAACAACTGATGTGTGCTTGAACGACCCTCCTTGGCAGCAGCTGGCAGCGGCTGGCGGGGCGACGCCAGCGACCAGAGTGCCTTCAGCTACTCATGAGTGTTTCGTCTGGAGTGCACAGAAACACTTTGACGGAGAAAAAAAGGGAAACCCTGTGAAAGTTGTGATTTCATTTATGTTGTCTTCGGTCATTATGAAGATCGAGATAAGTGTCCAAATATATACATACGAACTGTATCAATAACATTCTTCACCATGATGTTCGGCTCTCCACCTAATGCAGTGATGTAATAACAACGTTGTCCATGAAGTGGTTCCCTCATATAGAGCATATAGAACTCTGAGCATATGTTCCATAAGGAAAGTGAACATTATACCATTAAAAGCATCTTTTCAGTCATTATCAGTCTACTTGTCCTCAGAAATGTCAGTATCGGCAGATCCTGATGTTGCTTGATCTTGAGAGTTTATTTGGTGCACTGATACCCCTGCATGTGGACGGCTATCGATGAAGGCCGAACGCTTCAAATAGAAGGCATATCAAATCTGTTCTCATTCGACAGACTGCAGGATCTCTCCAAAAAAAAAAAAGCACTTGACAGCACTGCTGTAGTATTATTGCAGTAAAAGCGGTGGAGCAGCGTCCCTGAAGGTTCACCGTCTGATGGGAGTTAAACCCTAAGTGATGGTAAACTAATGCTGCGGAGGAGAGCTTCTCCCCGGCTGATCACGAGGCTTGTTGATGACATTTTCCAATGTTTTTAATTCTCGTGATGCTCTCATTATTCAACTGAAACTTCCCTTATGAACAAAGATGCCACCAAGTGAACAAATACAGGTGCTATACATGTACTATCACTAGGCTGTCCGTGAAGCCTGGATGATTGATTGAAATCTTAAATGAAGATTGGCATGCATTGACTCCCAGGATGAGGTCAGAATCTAAATAAATGCATGATAGAAGCAGAGAGAGGTGACGGGACTGGAGGACAGCGTGATGCAAACCACCTCAGCTCCTTTCTGTTCTGAACCGCTTTAAACCAGACAACCTGCTGCATCGTCCAGTGGGAGAGACTCTTCGGCAGGCAGCCTGTCAGCAGCCAGGCAGCAGCCGCACACTGTGATGGGCAAGCATGTTACAGCTAAACTACGAGCAGGTCTTTGGTAAGACATGAGACTCGTGTTGGGGCTGGAGAACCTGAAGGTGAGGTGTGTTGAAGACAGACATCTGATGCATCCAGCTGAAGTGCCGATCTTCAGCTAAGTCAGTCGTAACTCGGACTCATCAACAACGAGGAGGAGAACCCGTCAGTTGACAGACTTTCTTTCAAAGAAACATTTCTTTGCCTTCGCTCAGGACGTCTTTTCACTATTTTCTTACATCGTGTCCTGAACAAAGGCTGCTCCAGTCCAAACGGACGTTCATGGCCTGTTCTTATTTCTATTCGTTTATTCCGTTTGACTGCTTTTTATCAGTTGTCTTGTGCTGGCTGTGAAGCTCCGTTCACTTCATAATCTGTGTCCCTGAATTTACTTTTCATTGTATATCATTAACTATTAGCTACAAACCAGCGGGAGACTGTTTCCATCGACGCACGCCGATAGGCAATCGTCATCACTGCATGGGGATTCACATGGACAGGAACTGGTATGATCAGGCGTATGTAGGACAAGGTTTAAGTTTGGTTGAAGACCGGTCTGAACAAGGACCACCTTAGCAGGTAGGTACAAGCTTAGTAGATAAACTTCAACAAGCTGTAGAACTCAGAGATTAGGAGGATGTAATCCTGTCGACCACATTGAAAACAAAGACACCGTCAACATTTATATAACGACGCAACAATGTGATCTCATCAGAACACTGTCAGACCAACTGTCAATCAACCTCTCATGAACACACAAGACTGATTCAGGATGCTCTTCAACGTGCTTGAAGATCAGTTGACCAAAAAGCAGATTACATCTCCTGAACGGCCATGAAGCCGTACTTAATGTCATTAACAACGTGCCCAGTGGGTGTTACTGTTTATACACCTTAACGTGTCAGCTGACGCAATACGCAGCAACGCAGGTAATCAATCGTTAAATGTTATGTACGCACGCAGTTGGAATCCATGCGTGTTGTTCGCTCTTGTGATTTGTTTTATTAAGCACTGCTTCATCTGCTTAAATGAACAAGCCTCCGGTCTGCACACTTCTTCCCTCTCGCCTTGCCTTCCCCAACCCCTACTAAGCTGCCAGTGTCTACTCAGAATACCAATGATGCAGTCTGCAGATAGATAGATAGGGGCTGTCTGTCACATGACCCTAAAAGTCCCGAGGCTTTACCCGGGGATGACAAAAGGCGCGCTGCACACACACACACAGACACACACTCGCACAAAGGTACCCGCAGCTTGCCACGCCGTATCTCAGCATAGGCAATGAAGCAGTCAGAGAAACACACGCGAACACACAGCACAGCAATCATTCACATTCAGAGTTATACACACACTCAGGCGGGCTAATGGGCATACACAGACTGAATCACCGCAGGGGGCGAGCCAGGGAGAGAGAGAAACACCCTGCTTCTATACACACATCTCTCTCTCTCTCTCTCTCTCTCTCTCTCTCTCTCTCTGTCTTTCTGTCACACACACACACACAGCCTTGCAAGAGAGATAGGAAAACACTGAGCTCCCTCCATATTCCACCCATCACACACATGCATATCTTCCTGTTGGAAGGCACCCCACCCTGGTTTTCTCGCACAAACACATTCGTCACTGACAAGGCTCTACACAGTCACCGGGTATCCTGTGGCACCGAAAATAGCGCCCTAATAGAACGGAATAGAAAACGTCCTAAATTTGTTTCCTCAACTAGGACCTATATTTCCGGTGTAGGAGTCAAAGGCGTCGGGAAACAGTCGACTGGGTTCGTCTCGATTTGAATGAATCACAGGGTCATTCGGAAACAGCTCCCTGGGAGCCGGAGAGCGTTCCCTGGGGGACACACATGGCCAGACGGTGTCCTCTTTTACTACCGACTGCCATGTTCAGGCTTCCCGTCACTCCACATATTTCAATAAAAGAAAATTAAAATTCATCCTTTTTGTCGACTGCGTTTGTTGAGCCAACCTGACAGCACTACTTTTCAACAGTTTTATAATTAGTTCAGGATTCTAGCTGAGCGACACACTTAAAAAGTGCAAGTTTGACATGCGATCCCTCGTTTAAATCTAGTAGAGCCCGCCGTTGTCCCCGGAACGTTTCACAACAAACTGACGCCTATGGGCATTTGCAAATGAATTTGATGCTGAGATTTTGCCAGAAGACGATGACAAGCTCGTTTCAATAATGATCAAATTGGCTCGCGTTCGCACGCCCACATCGAAACACAGACCGCAAAAACAATCATCTGCAAACTTGAACCGTGTGTACATGCAAACGTGTGAACTTGTGTTGATATACTCTGTGTCTGTCTCGTTTGTGTGTGTCTGCGTGTGCGTTCGGGTTCCTCCGCCGCATTCTTTCCTTCCCCCCGATACTTCTCCTAACACCTGTTTCGAAATATGCATATGTGCATTATTGTCGGAAAACTTGTTATATTGATATCACACTATACGTTGGAGCTACATCGAGGTGACGGCTCGAGAGAAGGTGGGATATTGTAATGCAAATGGATGTGGGAAGGGAAACAGGTCTGAATGGAGCTGAAATAGGAAAGCGCTCAGCATGGTTGTTCAAGTACGTCGAGGCTATTAGACGTTCTCAGGTAGGGTCCCCGTGCAAATGTGTTTGTGCGAGCATTTTTTTGCAGCTGCGCGTGTTTGTGTGTAACGGGGAGCACGTGTGCATGTGTGAGCAGGCTCAGGTGGATTGAGAACTCGGCAGATGGACATTTGGAGCAGATTTGCACCCTGCAGCAAAACACTCACATGCATGCATAAACACACACACACACACACACACATGCACGCACACGCACACACGCGGCTGTAACATTAACCTTGTGAAACTCAAGCTGAGAAAAAGCCATAAAAAACATTCTCAAATCACCTATCGACATTCTGATCCAATATTTCAACTGTCCAAACACGGGGAGAGTCAAGAGGGATACGTAGCTCTAAGATTACGTCTGGGTACTGAAAATACCTCCAGAGGCTTTTCAGGAAGCCTCAGTCTTACGGCTTGGAACATCAGCAATGCTATATTTTGCTATATGCTATATAAACCATGCTGGTTTTGGAAATAAGAACAAAAACGGTGTATGACAAATACCAACAACGACATACAGTATATATGTACTACTTGGAAAAATAAATTAAACCTTTTCTAAAGCTGCCATTTAAGTTTGGTTACCATGTCTTCATTTACTAATGTGGTAAATATACAAATATTAGCTTTATTTGAAAAATACAAATTAGAAATGCTCAGGGTTCTATGATTGAATGTCATCGTTAAATAGAGGGAGGGGTAATGCATACTGCTTGTCCCCCATCTAAAGTGGGGCGTAGATGCAGAGCTCCATGTATGGAAACACTCCTGGCAGATTGTCCTTCAAGCGGAGGTCTACCTCCACACATCCCTTATTCCGAGCATCCCTCAGTCTGCTGGATGACATTTGTCCCTCTGACTCCTAATTTCCATCGTGTTTGCCTTCCTTTACCACTCTGAGCCACTGTTTGCTAAAAAGTCTCTCTCTTGCTCGGCTTGTCTTGCCAGCCCAGCTGGGGGATGGAGGGATGGGTGGAGGGCTGTGCTGGGCTGTGGGGAGGAGGAGGAGGAGGAGGAGGGGGGGTGTAGACTGAGGCTGTGTGGAGCTGCTCTCTCCCTGAGGAGAATCTTCTGCCAGCCCAGTGCCACAGATCAACAGTCAGCCAGCCAGCCGTGCACTGACCTCATCCCTCTCCCTCTCCCTCTCTCTCTACCTCTATTTCTGTCTCCCTCTATCTCACTCTCCCTCTCTGCCAGAGGCACTTGCTGTCCCCATGTCTCCTTCCTACGCCAACTGCCTGTCCTGCTACCAACGGTGCATGTCTGTCTAGCAACCGCTTTACTATCTGCTGCTCTGCATGTCTGTCTTTCTTCCAGCCAGTCTCTCTCCCTCTATTCTTCCTCCTGTCCTCCTGTCTGTCTCCCTGCTTTTGTGTCTGCCTGCCTGTCCATCTGCATGTCTGCCTGCCAGCCAGTCCTACTCGCCAATACCTCTCCGCCGGAAAGCAGCCAGGCTGTCAGCCCCTCTGCCAATCTGCCTGACTCTCTGCCTGTCTATTCGTCATCTGTTTGTGTTCCCATTTGTTTTCCCCCCCGAACCGTCTATCTGCCTGTTTACCTGTTTTCGTGTCCATCTGCCTGTTATCTGTTTATTTGCCTGTTTTACTGTATGTCTGTCGATGTCAAGGTGCTTTATAGAATGTAAAACATGAACTCCTGACCTCATTGTCACTTCAGAAGGATACACGGACGTGACAGGAAGGATGATTGGTGTTATGAATGGAGCCTAAATGTCAACCCTTCACATGTCCCGGTTTGTCACAGCCCACACTGTTGAATGTTGAGTTTTGGTTATTCCAGGACCGAAGTTCAACATTTCCTGCTTCACTGAGTCCATAATGTAATGGAATATCTAAAGTGTATTCTCTTGGCAGACGACGTCTTCTCATTCACTGTCTTTCCAAACAAAGATGCCCGCAGCTCTCCCCTGTCTTCAGACGCTTAGTCATCAGACCAACTTCCTGCTAATACTCTTCCCGTGTCATTCACAGCTCTTCGTTGCTTGAAGAAGATGTTTGCCGAATTAAAAAAAAGTCTATTTTCTCCCCTGTCCTTTACGGCTCTCTCTTTCCCCTTCTCCTCTCCTATTCTTGTCTCGACAGGAAAGCGAGAGAGAGCGTTTAACTGGCTCCTCTCAACCAAAGGCTGCAGTGCGCGCGCGCTCAGCAGTCAAGGGCAACTCTAATGGAGGTAGAACAAAAGAAAAGGGGAGAGGGAGAGGGGCAAAGAGAGACAGATGTAGAGAAACAAGCATGCTGTGGTGCAAGGGTCTTTGAAATTATACATATTGTGAAGTAATAATAGTGTGTAATTCCCTTTTCAGTGGCACTAACTTTTGCCCAGCGCCACTCTCTGCAGGTGGGGAGTGAGACGGAGAGAAAAGTCTATTGTGCATATCACACATCTCTATAGGCAGCTTAGAAACAGCCACATTTTCCATACAAAGACATATAGTATGAATATTAAGATGAATATATATAATGTCACAAGTCAGGTTCTTGGAATATTTTGCCTTTTTGGTCCATTTTTTATATTTAATATATAAGTTTTTTCCTCCTGGCATTACAGAATGTACCACGACAGCATTTCATTGTATCCAATCTTAAGTTTCTTATTGTAATGCGACAACGCTGCAATCCTCTTTGTAGCACGTCTCCGCCAAAGTATTAAAAAAAATCCACGTGACGTCCCTTAAAACAGTATAAACAACAGAGTAAATGTCTTTCTTTGCATGTCTTTCTTCCCATGTTGCTTTCTTCTCCCTGACACCTCAGTATGTGTTTGTGTTTACAGTCACTCCCACATGAAGTGCAGCGCTCGCTACCAGCGCATTTAAATGCCGCTGCAGCTCGATAGCTAATCCCTGTTGTGGATTGGCCCAGTTAGTGGTTCCCAGCTTTTGGAAGGGAACCGGGTAGGAGATGCGAGGGGGGGGTGCGGGTATCTCTTTATTTATAATGGTAAACCTGGCCTATGTTTCTGCTGTGCTGATAGATCTTATCTGTGTCAGCCTTTGTTTCTTTCTCTCTCTCCCCAACATAGTCTGCTTCCTATTCCCTGTCTTATTACTGCGTTCTCTCTCCTCTCCTCCCTTCTCTTTCTATCCGTTGCCCAGATGCAGAGAAGGCAGCTGTGTTGTGTTTTAAAGTGTGCCCGGTTGAAACCACTGTGCCTAGCATCTGCTGTTGGCAAAAACATAATTATAACCAACCCCCACTGTAGGCATCCATCTCTGTCTCCCTCTCCCTCTCTCTCTCTCTCTCTCTCTCTCTCTCTCTCTCCCAGTCTTTCTTGCCATCTCTCTGCCTTTTAATCCTCTGAAATGAGATGAAAGACAACCGCCGTCCTTTCGGGGAGGGAAGGGTTAACCAGCTACCCGGCTCCTCTTCCAGCGAGCGCACTAATAACCACCAATTATTGAACTGTACAAGAAAAGAATGGAAGAAAAATAACAAAAAAAAAGGGGCCTCTCCATGTTCATTGGGGCTTGTTAGCCCAGAGGTACATAGCTAGCTATTTGGCTAAACAGTCGCTCGACTAGAGTAGCCGAAATGAGGTCCCGGAAGATTCATAATGCCAATGTTCTTTAGACGTTACAGAGACGTCTACTGATCAAGCTAACAAGCTAAATGTGTCTGTCTGGCAGCTCTTAGCTGTCAACAAAGAGACTGACAATATAGCCGGCTAGCTAGGGAGCTCATTTAAGGCGGCTAATCAGACGTAGATGTGCTTTGTGCTAAGGTGGAGCCCTCCTGAGACCAAAGCTTCGGAGATGAGCGGCGCGCATCATCCGACTCTGCCAGGGAATATGCACCCAAACAAGGGGGCTGAGGGAGACGCAGGCAGGCTGTGGTGAGCCGGGGCTGTAATTAGGTGCCCCGAGCTTGACGCCCACATGCCTCGAACGAGGCGCCGCATCCCTCCCTTCTGTCTGCAAATAGGCTCCCAAGCGCCCGGGCGCCGGTACACAACCACACACACACACACAGGTACACACAATAGGGGACAGATGTAACACTGTTTGCTATTTTCCAAATAAATCACTGGAACAGCCAATATTCTATATTATATATATTTCAATACGTCAACTACTGAAACATTGTATTGAAGTGGTTTTATGATATAAGTACAGTATTTGAATTCTGTCACTCCAGTGCAGAGGGACACTTACAACGTGTTTAAAATATATATAATCAATGATTTGAATAGGCCTATTCAAAATGAAGAACATTTGTTATCGGTTTTTTTACAATAATACCAATTTTTTCCACACTACATGGAAAGAAAGAGGGGAAGTATGTTACAAATAATTCATTTAATGGGTAGAGCACAGAACTTTTTACGAGTATGTGAATTAATTTATTGATTGCAGGATGAGTTAAACATTTTCATCACTAGAATCTATAACAATAAAACACATCTTTGACGTTGGGAGCAGTCTGAAGCTGCTACATTCACATATATTCACCCCATTATTTGAAAGTTTGGCCATATTTAATATAAATAACTAACACTGTATAGGTCCCCTTTAGAGATATAAATGAAAGTACATGTGATTGATCACCAGGCATGTTGTCACCTCATGTGAACTAGCCTGACTGCTAGTTTGACTTGCTAGACATGTATATTTTCTTCTGATTGGAGCAATCCAAGGCGTTGCACCTGTCCCCGACTCCCCTTCTGTATGACTCATATCATCAAACACAGCGGAAAACTGCATCGAAAAATATTGTACAAAAATGATTAATAACATTATTGGTTGACACGGTCTTTGCATCTTTTATAGAGAGGTCTTTTTGTCCCACTTTTGCCTTTGTAAATCAAAGCCGAAGCGGCTGTACAACCAACCATCTACTGGTTGTCCGTGTTATTTGTTCGACGACTCTGCCGAATGAGCATGAATTTTTTCCTCATTGTGACAATAGTTCAGCCAAAACATTAAAATGTAAAATAAGCCACCGTAATTTTCCAATGTGGACCAAGTCGACTCAATCACATAAACACAGCACAGAGCCTCCTATCTCCGCTGCAGAGCCTGTCTCCCCATCTCCCCTGGTCCACAAGAGCAGAACACACTGGTGCGCTGGCTTTTGACCATGGCAATTTTAATCAGTCTTTTTCACACTTCATTGGGAATTCATCGCCCCCTCCCCCCTTCAAACATTGTTTGGGAGAGTTATCAGCGGCAGGCAGCATATCCGGTAATTATACATGCAAGGTAACGGAGGGAGCTGGGCTGAATATTTCAGCCAAATGCATGTGCTGCCGAGAGGCACTGGAGGGTACAGTCGCTTCTTAATGCCGGGTCTGTGGCAGCCATGATTGAAGAATGACGTCTGGGACTAACATCCAGAGAGATTTCATTCGCTTCATGCGAGAGGGGAAGTGGACTAAAACATTAAATTTAATACGTGATTCGCAGTGGGTCAGCCTGACAAAGGTGTTGTTCTATAATGTGAATCTTTTCCGTGGATTCAAGCAGATTGCCGTGTTACAGCTACGAACACGCAGCAGATGAAGAGCCGGAGTGTTTGAGCACATCACATATTTGAGTGTGTTGCAGAGGCACGGTGCAAACACTACTAGAAACTAGATCGCTAAAAATTTTTGATGGTTCAACATGTTTGTTTACTGTGTGAGTAAGAGGCCAGCTGTTAATAGAGCCGGAACCCACAGCCAGACAAAAAAAAAAACACAAAGACACACGCATGCACAGAAACAGACACACACACACACACACTGAAACCACCAGTCAGACACTACAAGGTCCTCTGGGGAACATGGCAGCAGAGGCATAACAGTGACTCATCCAAACGGTCACGGAACACACAAATTTACACACACACATTCTGCCATGGCAGCCAGGCTGTCAGATAGCATCAGCACCCGGCCTATGGAGTACTGTTGACAGGTGTGGCCCGCCAGTCACGCATACACACACCAGCCAGCCATGTCCTCCAACCCCCCTGCCTGACAGGGAACCACATGTGATAATGCACCCCATTCGGCGACCGTGCATGTGTGTGTGTTTGACAAAGAGAGAGGGACGACATGAAAGGCTGCATGTTTTATGTGTGTCTTTACACAATCTGTGTGTGTGTGTGCTGTTGGGTTAATCTGCACGCGTATCGTACAGTCGTCCGATATATGTGTGCACGCCGCTCTGTCACGGTGAGGCAATCTACGCAGTGCTGGTATATGGGAGTGCTGCGGCTGTGAACACCGTATAGAGAATCATGGAGGCAGCTCAAGCAGTGCAGTAAGATCAATAGAATATAGAGACACACGATTTCTCCCTCTGTTCTGTGTGGGTTGTACAGTATACAGCCATATGCCTCTGTTTGATGTGTGTTTATGTATTCCTCACAATAGAAATGGTCCTTTTGGGTGGACACCTGGTGCAGCAGAGGC
The DNA here is from genome assembly GCA_901007825.1 of Macroramphosus scolopax. Classification (NCBI taxonomy): domain Eukaryota; kingdom Metazoa; phylum Chordata; class Actinopteri; order Syngnathiformes; family Centriscidae; genus Macroramphosus; species Macroramphosus scolopax. The sequence continues at coordinate 6,354 of CAAKHC010009348.1, read as the reverse complement.
AATAATGCTGATGTCCACGCATGCATAGATACACATCCTCGGCATACAGAATGTGTGTAGGCGGGAGGCTCTGGGACCTGTGCTAGGTGTGAGAATTTTTGCAAATGTGCATCTGTGAATGAACACTTCAGAATGAATTACCCTTCGCACATGGTCCCGGTCTCGCTGCAGCCCACAGGTACGCGGCTCTGCACAGTTACCAAATTTACAGACACATGGGAAGATGGTGTGTAGCAAAGCACACACACACACGCACACACGTGCACACAACGCATAAAACCAAGAGACCCGCACAACGCCGAGCACGTCGCAAAAAAAAAAAGCCCGAAAGAACGTTTCCACCTGCCTCGCTGTCGACGTTCGTCCCAATTAGAACGCCATATGTGTAAAGTGTGTAATAAATAATCGTTTTGTTATTAGAGGAGTACAAAACACACTTGCAGGCACGTGCGATGCATTCAAACACGCGAACAGATGGACAAACACGCCACACACAAACAATAGCCACCCACACCCAGGCACATTAATGCACTTCAGAACTCGAACACACACACACACACACACACACACACACACACACACACACACACACACACACACACACACACACACACACACACACACACACACACACGCACCCATACAACCCACTCTCTTGCCTCTAAGCAGTCTAGTCCAGTTACTACAAAGCCCACCAAGAGCTCTTTGCAGATCAAATAATCATGCCTTCCATCTGTTTCCATTTC
>CAAKHC010009347.1:0-11021 GCA_901007825.1 Macroramphosus scolopax | reverse complement strand
CCTAAAAAAAAAAAAAAAAAAAAAAAAAAAAATATATAAAAATATATATATATATATATATATATATATATATATATATATATATATATATATATATATATATATATATATATATATATATATATATATATATGAATAGCTAGGGTTACAGCTGTAATGTTGAGATTGCGAGTTCCTTTTTGTTGAAACATTTAGATGTATGACGCTGAAATCTTGCCATGTTATATATTTGAAGAGAATGTTTTCCATCATATTTTTAATAGTGTACACGAATCTGCAGGATGTAAATCATCACCCATGAAATCAGTCAATATTTCCCTTCTTATGTGTACTTTGTGTCACCTCCATTTTTTTATTTTTACCTTTTGTAATTGAAAACAATTGAGACGCCCACCATTACAACGTTGACTGAGGTGACCAGAACTTAAAACCATGACCTGTCACTGTATGACAAAACATTCACTAAGATGCAGTATTTCGTCCACCTCTACTGCAAATTTATTGTAATATTGACGAATGGCTGTGGCAAGGAACGCGATTCACAGGAGTGAACACCCATTATTTGACAGAACTTGAACGCAGCATTACTACGTCCACATACATGGTAGGCAGCCTTGGTCCAATCAGATCGCGCCAACTGGACGATGTCCTAAGAAAGGTCTACCTCGGTCCAATCAGAGGAAAGTGCGTGGAGCAGTGTGGGAGGGGTCTGAGCTCTTGACAAATGAAGTGCTGAGCGTGGTGTGACGTGGCACCGGGAAGCCCGTGTGTTCTCTCTACCGGCATCTGAAGCTAGCAGTCTGTCTTCAAGCGGTAAAGCTAAGTGTTCTCCGGGGAGTAGCGGTTAAAATACGTATACAGCGGATATATTTGGGTCGAAATGCTGTGTCTCAGCGGGTTGTCGGTGGCTCTAGCGCTGGCTCTGGTTCCAGGTCCCAGTGAAGCCCTGAGAGAAGGAGAGTGTGAAGGTAAGTTTGTCTGCTAGCTGCGACTAGCTAAGTTATCCGATCTCAAACGGCAGCAACTTTTAACAGACGTAAAAAAAAATCCCATTCCTACTTGTTCAACTAAGAAGCTGCAAAGTTAAAGATCGAAATTGGATGTCTCGGCGGGATTAAGTCAAAGGTTTGATAGGAGGAGAAACATTAGTTTCAGGCACTTGCAGACATTAGCCTAAAACTAGAAAACATCAAGCACTCAGAGAAACTCTAGTTTTGATCTCTCGGGTCTGATAACTTGAATTCAAATAATACTCAATAGATATTGCTAATTTAAACGTGTAATTTTCTTAAACACTCATTGTGATGTTGTTCCTGTGTTTAATAATTGTAGGATTCATCTTTAGACACACTGACGACCATCACGACTCAGTAAATGAAATATTCAACAGATGAGTGGAGAAACGTGAATGCACACAGTCCTTTTTCATTGGTGTGAAGTGTCACATCTTTTGGTGGGGTTTCAGAGAAGATTCCTGAACGCCAACTGTTGTCTGTCTGTCATGGATGATCAACACCCGCGTCTGTGAGCCATCAGGGCTGGACACCTAAAACACCTTCTCAGGGTCCAAGAGGCATCAGGTGTAGCCACAGGATATGGAAAACGCAACTCTTACTCGCTGTCAGGCCTTTCCATATGGTTTGAACCAGCCTGGCCAAACATTATCTATAAAAATACTCCACGGACTGCAAATGGTAACCAGGTCCCTAAATCTGCAGGTTCCTCCCTTAGGTGGAGATAGCTATTTTATAGAGATAAACATTAACTAAATACTTAGCGTCACCATGGCCACCTCTAACTGCAGTTCACCCCGATCAGCTGAATTGACTGGGACTTCTGCTGTGTTTTCTCAAACTGTTTGAGCCCATGCTACTGCTTAAGCAAGAAGTCAAATTGGACTAACGAGTGCTAATGCCTTCTAACCGAGCAGCACGCGTCTTTACAGGGAATCATTATCCGTCATGTGTTACAATAAACACAACACATTGCCACGCAGGTCTGGCAGCTGTTTCATTTGGCTGAGAAAAGTTAAAGGAAATGAGTGCTACTCACAGTAAAAGAGAGAAACACCTCTACTGCATCTCCTGTGTTGAATGAGGTGGAGTAGAACATTCAGTCCACACGACAGCTGACATTAGAAAGATCTGCTGTAGCTTCTAACTGTCTCTCTGACTCATCAGGTCACATGTCAGTTTAGAACCAATCAAAGCACAGACATTGTGTTGCTGATGCAAGTTATTATAAACAGTGAATGTTATCAGTGCAGAGCGGCATGCTGGAAGTGACTGCAGGTTAACATGGAGTGTTAATGGGACGTGTTCCAGTTCTTATCATATCATCTGGGAAGTGACTGCAGGTTAACATGGAGTGTTAATGGGACGTGTTCCAGTTCTTATCATATCATCTGGGAAGTGACTGCAGGTTAACATGGAGTGTTAATGGGACGTGTTCCAGTTCTTATCATATCATCTGGGAAGTGACTGCAGGTTAACATGGAGTGTTAATGGGACGTGTTCCAGTTCTTATCATATCATCTGGGAAGTGACTGCAGGTTAACATGGAGTGTTAATGGGACGTGTTCCAGTTCTTATCATATCATCTGGGAAGTGACTGCAGGTTAACATGGAGTGTTAATGGGACGTGTTCCAGTTCTTATCATCTGGGAAGTGACTGCAGGTTAACATGGAGTGTTAATGGGACGTGTTCCAGTTCTTATCATATCATCTGGGAAGTGACTGCAGGTTAACATGGAGTGTTGATGGGACGTGTTCCAGTTCTTATCATCTGGGAAGTGACTGCAGGTTAACATGGAGTGTTAATGGGGCATGTTCCATTTCCCAGCAGATATCACTTTAAAACATGGAGGCAGATTTCTTTTACCGTCCAGACACATATGATGGGCTCAGGTGGTGCAGATGATGAAAGGTCTGTAGGTGGAGGTCTGAACTCTGCTTCTAGTTAAATATGATGTTCCTGCCTGTGTTTCAGTGTGTGTGACTTTCCTCGGGAAGTTTTACCAGTCGCTTCTGGACGACAACGTAAAGTTCAACAGCGCCGACATTGAGAAGGCGATCTTAAAGAGCTGCAAAGATGCCAGAGGAAAAGAAAACCGCTTCGTAAGTAAACGAATGGACGTACAGAAGAAAACGTCTTAGAAGTCTTGAATCTGTTCAAGAGACAGAAATGTGATGTGTGTTCTGCTGAACATTTACTTTCATTATCAATCAGTGGATTCAGTTCTTTCAATACAAAATGTCAGGAAACAGTGAAAGAGGCTGATTATTGATCCCTGAAAATCAACTGATCATGTCCAGATGTGTTAACTGATCAACAGGCAGACAATCGGAAGCCCCGAACAATTGATCAGATATCAGAATCAGGTCAATGCAGCTGTGACCTGATCAATCAGACGGAAACACACTGAACACTGTGAAGTACTGTTAATGTTTACTTCACGACGCAGTAGATCCCCTCCCACAGTATAAAACCACACATGTTGCAGTCTAATCATTGTAAACCGTTACTTCTTGGAAGTGAATATTGTAGGTGGGAAAGTGTCTTTAGTCTCTGAGACCCCTTCAAGGTGACGTCCTCTCTAAAGCGTCTCTCTGCCCTCTAGTGTTACTATATCGGAGCCACAAGCGACGCAGCCACCAAGATAATCAACGAGGTGTCCAAGCCGCTCAGCTCTCACGTCCCAGTGGACAGGATCTGTGAGAAACTGAAGAAGAAGGACGGTCAGATCTGTGAACTGAAATACGGTGAGGAGAGGACGAGTTCTAGAGGGCTGTTGTCCATCCTAAGTCTGATGAATGGATATAAACAAATGATGGTAGTAAGGAACCGGGCGGTGAGAGGAGGCAGGGTGAGAAGCCTGCCAGCTTGCAGGAACTGATTGGACTGACGTGATTCGTGTCTTTTCTCGTGTCCCTGCAGACAAGCAGCTGGACCTGAGCACGGTGGACCTGAAGAAGCTCCGTGTGAAGGATCTGAAGAAGATTCTGGAGGAGTGGGGCGAATCCTGTAAAGGCTGCGCCGAAAAGTCCGACTTCATCCGCAAAATCACAGAGCTCATGCCAAAGTACGCCCCCGCAGCTGCCAAAGCGAGGTCAGAACTGTAACGAGGAGCACAAACAAACCAGCGCACAGCTGTGGACTTGGGAGGAGGAGGAGGAGGAGGAGGAAGAAGAGCTGGAGGAGGAGGAGAGATTGGAACGCTCATCACTGATTCAGACGTAGAGATGCTAGTTGAGACATAAAGTCCTCCCTGTATTTTACTTTGAAATCATTTTTCAAGCGTGCAGAGACAGGAAGTTAAAATATAAAAACAATATTATTTCCTGTCAATGTCCCTTAAAGCTGCTGTGAAAGAGGCAACAGCAGAGTTCAAAATGTTATGATGGCAAGGTAGTAGATCTGTTTACACCCTTTCCTTCAACGAGTGGAGAAACGGTGAGTAAACCTGATTGGCCGACTTCTCGTTCGTGATGTTGTTACCCACAGCGAACTCGTTTTGGACTTGAATCCTTAAAAAACATGAATTTGTACGAGAGCAGCAAGAAATGTGCCGCACTTACGAGTGCCGGGAATGATCTGATAGACTGATTCACCAGCTGAAATGTGGAATCGTGGGAAATCTTTGCCAAGTCACCGCTCCTGCTGATTCACTGCTACTGTCAAGTTCGACGTGTCATAGCACAACAACGCGTCCTCACAGAGGGCCGTGATTGTGTTCAAGTGCATTTAATCTTTGACACAGGAAGTCAGGAATATTTAGGTATTTATTTCTTTTTGTAAGGTTTTGCCTTCTTTCACAGACGCACATCTTTCATTTGTATCCAGAGACGGTTTTGTTCCTTGTTTGTTTCGGTCTGACTGGTTTCAACACTGTGTCCCACAGACGAAGTTCACCTTTGACCTCCGGGGAGCACTTACACTTCTGTTAAATCCAGTCGAGGGATGATCGTTGAAATCTAAAATAAGAGAGAGTTGTGTAATTTTGATCACAAATCCAGTTGTCAGAATGTTTATTTGAATCCCCGAACACGGATTGGATTTAATCCTCAAACCCACCTGGACCGACATGTCGTTGAAAAGGGAAAGAGATTTAATGGTTCTACGTGAGCAGAGGGTGTGTTTGTTAAACACTGTGGTAAAAGATGCTTGATCAGAACTGATATGATAAACACATGCTGTTGTTTCACTTTGGGCTTTCATGAAAGGTCCAGTCATTTGTTAACTCTACAATTCTGCTTTTTCAATAAAATATGGTAAAAACCCATCTTGGTCTCTTGGTAATTGTATTGAGTGTTTAGGCTGCTGGTGGCGTATCACTTAAAGGCCCCGCCCACCGGAGCGCTGATCATCCCACTCTATCCTCCTCATCCTCTAATGTCTACAACGTGTGATCCTGTCATGTCAATGGACAAAGAATGAAGGTCCAACCCAGAACCAACAAGGTGTACCAAATAAAGTGGCCAGTAAAGCCACTTTATTTCAGCAGTGTAAATAAAATGTGACTGTTCAGTTTTTTGCTGAGTAAAAAGTAATTTTTACAAGATATAACTACATTTATTGGACAGCAATGATATGTTGCGAATTAATATATTTAATACCAGTAAGAACCGTTTTAATTAAATAAGTGTTTAAAATAGCTGTAATCTAATCTGTAATCAGTAATAATGATCTATTATGTAATATAGCCATATTGCTTTCATTCATATTCTCACATTCATAAACCTCTTGAAAGGAAAATCCCCATATTATCCCGTTTTAATTTATTCAGTTAGTTTTCCCCTCTTTATGTTGAATGTTTAACATTTGTGGTTTGTACAAAGTCAAATACAAAAAGGGAAAAACATGAATATACTGTTTACAGACGTGAATTGGCCTGCTGGTGGACGGGGGACCTTCCTTTGTAACTGTTGCATTTTACTTACATGAAACTTGACAAAAACAAATTGTGTCTATAATCTGTAAAACAAATATATATATTATTTTTGTTTCATAATTTTTCAGCAAATTATTTTTGTGAACGTCCAAAAAAAAGGGAAACGTGACACGTGATGACGTCAGCTGACGTTGCGTCATCGCGGTCTCCGCCCTCCAAAGGGAAAGCGCACATTCCTATTGTCCAAGATGGCGGCGTCGGTGCAGGTCCTCCGACGCTGACATGTTTTTAAACGTTCATATCCTTTTTATTTCGATATATATGCAAGCGTTCGGAGTTCTGAGCGGTCCTGTTGCTTTCCCGAAGCGGTCGTCTGCCACCTTATCTTGGCTAACACGCCTGGAATTTGCTCTCCAGGCCGGATTCTCGTTGAAGGCACCGAAAAGTTTGAGCTCCATCATCGTTTGACTATGAAGCGGCAGGCCGGGAGGGAGACGAGTCCGCCCAGGGCCGTCGCTAAACGGGTACGGGAAAGGGAACGAGAGAGTGCGCGGAGAGAGGAGCTACCGCCGCCGCCACCGCTGGCTCTGCTGCTGGCGGAGAGCCGGGGATACCACCGACGGAGCCGTAGCAGGGAGCGAGAGAAGCCGCGTCTGAGGGAGGAGCGGGCGGCCGCCTTGGAGCTCCACCAGCGACATGAGCTCAGTCTCCTCGGCCGCCCACCGCTGCGGACCACGGCGGCGGAGCTGCCCGCCGCCCGGCCGGGAACTCTGGAATATAAAACACTGCTCATCAGCAACCTCGGCTCGCAGGTGTCGGACGAGGACGTCGAGGACGCGCTTTTTCACGAGTTCAAAAAGTTCGGGGACGTCAGCGTGAAACTGTCGCATACGCCGGAGCTCGGCCGGATAGCGTACGTGAACTTCCGGCACCCTGAGGACGCCAAGGAGGCCCGGCACGCCAAATCATCCAGGTTAGTTTTGGGCGAACGACAGCTTAAAATCGAACCAATGTACGTCAGGAGGCGGAGTGTGACGCCGCCTGACGTCAGTTATTTACCTCTGCACGCCCCGTACCCCTACAGACAGCGCTCCCTGTCCCCGCCCGGGCCCGGGGTGAGCAACATAAGGGACCTCCGAGCCAGACATTACGCCCTGGAGACACTGGGTCTGAGCAGGGAGAGGGAGAGGCTCTTGGATTATTATGGTATGCTGGATGAGAGGGGCCGGCCTTATGGCTTCCCTCCGATGCCAGTGGTGGAGGATTTAAAACCAGAGGACGATCAGAGGGCTACCAGTAACCTTTTTATTGGGAATTTGGATGGTAATGTTACAGAAGCAGAGCTGAGGAGGGGCTTTGACAAGTACGGTGTCATTGAGGATGTTGTGATTAAACGCCCAGCTCGGGGACAAGGTGGAGCTTATGCTTTTGTTAAGTTTCAGAACCTGGACATGGCCCACCGTGCCAAAGTGGCCATGCAGGGACGGCTGATTGGCGGAAACCCAATAAAGATCGGCTACGGCAAAGCGAACCCCACCACCCGGCTGTGGGTGGGCGGACTCGGGGCTGGAAACTCCCTCGCCGCCCTTGCTCGGGAGTTTGACCGCTTTGGAAGCATAAGGAACATTGATTATGTCAAGGGGGACAGTTTTGCTTACATTCAGTATGAAAGTCTGGACGCCGCCCAGGCCGCCTGCACACAGATGAGGGGGTTTCCTTTGGGAGGCCCCGAGCGGCGTCTGAGGGTGGACTTTGCCAAGGTTGAAGAGAGCCCCTCTCGTCCTTTCCCTCCTGGTTACCAGCAGCCGGTCCAGCTCCTCTCCAACTATGATCTCCTCGGAGAGGCCTACAGTCGCCATCGCAGCCTGGAACGAGAGCTTAGAGGCACCAGAGACCGCTCACCACCGCCCTCACACAGCGTCCCCTCACAGAGGGAGAGAGAGCGGACCCTGCTGGAGAGAGACTTCCCCACCAGCCCCACTCGGAGCCTGGAGAGGAGAGCAGGCGGAGTGGAGGCTTTCGGGAGGGGCGGGAGAGGGGTAAGGAGTCGCAGCAGGAGCAGGGAGCGCTGGCTGAAGGAGCGAGAGGAGAGGAGGAACCGGAGGAGGAGCAGGAGTCCATCTGCTGAACCGCAGACGGAGGAGAGGGAGCGAGAGAGGGAAAAGGAGAGGGGGAGGTCCAGGGTTCGAGGACAGGGAGGGCCTGTGTCTCCTGACGCAAGCCCTGATCGAGCTCGGGTTCGAGCCCCCGACTCCACCACAGAGCCAAGAGACCACTCCCCTGACAGCGGTGCAGGGGGGCGCCACTCTGCGACCAAGGAGGAAGAGCCGCCGTCCGGCCGTCACCACAGTAAGAGGTCGTCCAGTGAGCATCTCAACAATCATCACCACAGAAACAACGATGGAGTCACGGCCGGCTCTCCTGCTCTGAACACACACACCCCCTCCTCTCCAAACTCGCTGTCGGAGTTCGCCCAGGCGACTCTCTCCAAAACGTGGCACGGCTTCTTTGCCCTAAAGAACAGCAGCTTCCCCACAGACCTGTACCTGCTGGAGGGCGGAGCCTCATTCTTCAGCAGCGTGATGAGGGACAGTCTTAAGCTGCAGAGCCAGAACCAGCCCAGCCAGCTGAAGATCGCCCAGAGGCTCCGCATGGACCAGACCCGGCTCGACGAGGTGTCGCGGCGCATCAAACTCGGCCGACCTGATGGGTTCGCTATCCTGCTGGCCCTCCAGGGCCCGATCGACCGGCAGGCTCCGGCCCCCGAGCCGGGGCTGCAGGTACGCTTGCTCCGCCACCTGGTGACATACCTGCGTAACAAGGAAGCGGCAGGCGTTGTGAGTCTGCCCGCAGCTAAAGAGGGTGGACCAGGGGCGATGCTGTACGCCTTCCCCCCTGGAGAGTTCTGTCAAAAATACCTGCAAGCTGCCAAAAGGACTGTGGGTAATCTAGACGAGGAGCACATGGTCATTGTGATCGTCAGTGACACTAATTGATTATCAGACTGAAGGTTTCAGACACACACACACGCAGAACGAGCTCACAGAAACCAGCTCGGTGACCGAAAATACTTCCATGTTTTTAGAAAATGTATTTTAATGTTTTTTTTATCATCCAAGTGAGAGACACTTAAAAATGACACTACACGTCTTTTATCAGTTTGTTTCCCCTCTGAGGAACCAGACCGGGTGTCAGATCATTGACGATGTTTCTATCTGCTTCTGCACTCACTCACCAATTTATTAGGTACACCTAGAGTAAACTACACTAACCCTACAGCCTGGCAATAAGCCTTCCTCTGTTCAGTTTAATGGCGGCTGTAATTTATTATCTGTACTGGGTGACACTCGTAGGCGTCCCTAATATTCTGTCCATCACCTGTTAAGGCTCAACAACACCTCAAATGACTTGGATTAATCTATACAGTTTAATGCAGGTGTGCCTAATAAATTGTTAATGTAGTGGAAGAACACAGATGTGTTGAAACATTCTTTGCTCCATCCACCAGGGGGCAGCGATGAGTCATTGTTAAAACATCTCCAATGTGTTTAAGCAGTACGGACGTGTTCCAAATCTCTTCTTCACGCCGTTTTAATGCGATGACGAGATATCTAATCTGTAGATGCTGGAATTAATTGATGAGTTTATCAGAATGGATTCTGGTGCTGATGTTGAACTGAGGAAACCCTGATCTTACATCAGTGGAACAGAGTGGAGCTCCTTCCCTCACAAACTACCTTTGACGAGAGCAGACACACAACAACCAGCACATTTAAATCTGCTGGTCGTCAGTCAGCAGCTGCTGCAGCCGATGTTTCATTACGGTTTTCACTCTCCTGTTCAGCAGGAAGCGTGTGGAGGTCGACCGCGTGGACGGGGAGCAGCTGCAGATTCAGATTGTTAGTTTGATGTCTGTCGGTGCTTCAGATGGTCGAGATCTCTTTACGAGCACGTCCGCGTTGTTATAAGATGAATCATTTCTGTTCTGCTGCCGATGACTTCTTCACTCCTCATATTGTTATATCTCCTCGTTTGTGGTCAGTTCGAAACGCTCTGTAAATGAAAACACTTCATAGCAGTGAGGACGGAAACGTGTCGGCTGCTTCTCCACGTTGAAGCTGTAACATCCTGGAACACTACATGTGTGGTTACCTTATCTTTGTCTCCAACTGCGGGAGCTTTTCTACAAAGTGATTGTACTGTAACCCGCCGGGGGCGGCTGCAGCGCCGAGTCAGCTGAACGCGACCAGTCGAAGACGACCTCTGACCCCCACGTCCGTGTGATTGTATACTGGACATAGCTGGTGTTTCTATTGGTTGGAACATTCCAGTTTGAACAGGTGTGTTTGCTCATTGCATGCAGGAAAGGAAAAGGTTTATTTTGTCTAAAATGTTCCCGACTACAAACGGGAGGTTCAGATCACGTGACCGGCTCAGAGTTTTATATATTGTACTTTGTTATCCATCTGCTACTCTTCATCATGCAAACATCATGTAGAGGACGCTGAGCAGAGAACAAGAAGTCGGGCTGCTCCAGTTATTATCGATAATAATGGTTAAAGGAACATTTGCTTCTTTCTGGATGAGATGAGTTCGATAAGTTTTCATTCAGTAGATCAGACGAGGTGACGTCACTCTGCAGGTGATCATCGATCAATGACGTGAGGTGCAGCAGGTAATCGGACCGCTGGTGGATCTAACTGATGATGTGACCACCCGGACGACCATGAAGTCGACTCCCGAGGTTAGAACACTCCTTCTGTTCTTCTGTGTGCTCACCAGACGTGTTGATTGAACTTGTGCAGCAGGTGTTTGGTTGTTTGACGCCCCGGCGGTGGAACGGATCTGCTTGAATACTTTGATCTTATTTATTTTGATTCCATTTTAAACTCGCCGCACTTCAGATGGACTTTAACTTTTCACTTCACTGCTGCTTGTTATTCAATCTGAAGTAGGAACAGAAAAGGTTTCCGTGACTGTAGCGTACAAACACGTCGTTCAGGCCCTGGTGGGGCGACACGTCTACGTTTGGATCCTGACAGTAGACCAGTACTATTAACACTAATCATTCATCATCACTAGTTATGAATGAATGAATTCCTCTACATTGAATCTGACGCTGCGACATCCA
>CAAKHC010009341.1:18589-29378 GCA_901007825.1 Macroramphosus scolopax | reverse complement strand
ACGTATGTTTGTGTGTGTGTGTCATCTCATTTGGGATCACTTTATCAGATCTGACTCACATGGGAGAACGCAGAGACAGACGCAATAGATCAGCAACACCAATAACATTATATAACACATAAAAGAGAAGGTGCTCTCTAACTACACCAGAACCAACAGCCCATTAAATAAATGTAAGCAGGATCTGTGCAATAGATATTATTATTATTTATTATAGGTCCATATTATATTTCCTGAGGAATTGATAAAAAAAAAAATGTCTAGAAATTCTAAATCTGCTACTGACATCAGTCTCGCTACTCTTACTTCTCCGCCGTTGCGTGTCCTTGCCCTCTGATCCAATCTGGCTAATATTAAATGTATGTCCTTGAGATCTGCTGAGAAAAGGGAGAATATCTCCGACCTCTGATCTCAGACGGGGAGGTACATGGATGAATCATGATACTGGCCTCTGCAGTGCAGCCATGCATCCCAGGAACAGCTCAGTCGTATTACTTTGAGGTTCTTTGATAAAATAAAAAGACACCAAAGGCCGACATGTGTTCACTGGTGCTGTTGGAAGATACTCCGATGGGGCTGTAGTAGTGTATTTGACTGAAGTGTTTGCAGGTGACATCAGCTCAGACTGGAGATGATCCTTCTCCACTCAGCTAAGTAAACTCTATTGCAGTGTTTACCTCGGTCCGTTCCAACTGGCAGCAATCCAATCCTTTATATGTAAGTTCCCGTCAACACACTGGAGGCTGCGGGGAGTGTGTGTGGGTTTTTAAAATCAAATAGTGCATTAGTCATTGCTCCGGAGCTGCAGTCACCGGTTTGTATTCACGCTGAACTGTGCGCTCATTTCTCCGTTACTTGGTGTGCAGTGCGTCAGGTTTCCTGCCTCCAAGGTGACGGCCCTGTTATGTATGTACAGCAAAGAGCTGCGGCCGGGTTTGGAACCGGGAGCTTAAACATCAGAGCTGCTGCTGTGCTTGTAAACCACAAATGATTCATTTCAGTTATAATCCCCACACACACACGCACACACACACACACACACACACGCACACACACACACACAACTTCTGCTTGCATCTCAGCTATGAAAAATCATTACCTCTGTAGTTTTGTAAGCGCTGCACGTGCAGGTGTTGTTTTACTTGAATCTTCCCTTTAATTCCAGGCCCCATCCCCTCCCTGCACACCCATCCTCCCCTCTTCCTGTCCCACTGCCTCTCGCTTTCTTTCCCTCCGTTGGAGTTTGTTTAGACGGAGAGATAGTGGGGAAGTATATTTAGACAACATATATTCCACTGTCTGAACACTAAGCTCAGGGAGGGAGAGAGATAGAGAGAGACAGTGAAAGAGAGGCAGAGAATCAGAGAGAAGTAGCCAGAGACAAGTGAGAGATAACGACCAGAACAGAGAGAAAGACTGAAGGTGATTCAGAGTTGCCGAGTGCTCGAGGATGACTTGGGGGCCGGAGATGAGGAAGAGGAGATGCAGATTAAAGAAAAATTCAGAGTAAATAATACAGAGGCTATGAGAGGCAGGACGTCTCCCACTTTTAGCTCCCCCTCTTTTCTGTCACTGTCTCCGATCTAATCTCTCAAAGATAACTATGACAGACAGAAAGAGAGAACAAGAGTGGAGAGAGAGAGAGAGAGAGAGAGAGAGAGAGAGAGAGAGAGAGAGAGAGAGAGAGGGTGGGAACACAGCCTCTCTCTCTCTCTGTCTTTCTAAATATGAACTGTATATCAGCCTCTGCAATGATCAGACAGTAACAACAGGCTGATAGTAGAAATGGAGTTTGCAGGGCTGAAACATCAAGTTGGGCACATTTGGATGACAGTAACTTAAACTTTCTTACACGTTTATACGGCTGCAACTAACAATTTGTTTTCCATATCTTTTAATCCGCCAGTGAAAACAACCTATTATGATTTCCCATGAAATTCAAAAAGATCTTTCCACTCTTAATAACCGTCATTTGCTCCCATGGGCAGTAAACAATGTCCACGTATGCTGATGACATAGTGTTGTATGTTGGAGGAACATTTGCCTAAATAGCTTGTTAGATTATCTTATTGTTACAAACACAAAATGATTTACATATTAGAGAGGCAACATTAACCTACGCTGAGTATTTTTAAGTAAACTGATATATTTAGGAATTATATTTACTTCCCTTCAAACTTGAGCTAAGATAAACTGCCAGTCGTGGTCAATTGGTTTACTTGTATGACTTCCTGACCACTTCAAGCCACTTAGTGGGAGGAAACACACAAGGATCTTTGTGTATCTGTCGAGGCAACGAACCAGAAGTCACAATGTCATTCAAGGGCACGAAGCTGCGTGGAGTCTTTACAGGATCAAGGTTGTTTTTATCTCCTCACACCTCGTATGTGCTGCTGCTGCATTCCGGAAAGCTACTGAAGGAAACTTCTAACAGCCAGTTTCATGGCTGTCCTGCTGAAATTGAATGAAAATATTGAAATCACATCGTGACGGTTCAGTTCTGCAGCTCTCTCCTGCCAATAGAGTTTTCCTCTCCTAACTCGTGATTTGTGTACATTGTACCTGACCGTCAGTGAGTGTGAGTTCACTGCTTACGACACACATTCTGCTTTCTCCCTTTGACAAACAAGGTGAAACCAAGGATCTGGTATTTGACCTTTACTCCTTGTTATCTGCTATCTCCTACGAGCCTCTTGAGTTTGAAGGTGGTACTTTGGGTGTATTGCTGATGACGGCTGGAACCAGGAGAGGAATTATTTCCATCTGCAGTGTCATCAAATATGAATTAAGTCTCATTTTGATTGCTCTGAAGTTTTCCACAAAAGAAAGGCGTTTGGAATGGAACGCCTCTGTTCAGTGCCCCTCTAGGACAGATAAATACAACTGTAAAATTATTTTCCTCTTGGCAGGCTGTCAAGCCATCTATATATGTAATATAAGGGATCTGATGAGAGGTCGACCCTCCACCCTCCATCCTGCAACTGAATCTGTGACCCTTCATTCATGCATTCAGCTCATGTCTAAAACTCCGAGCATATCTACCAACACTCACACACACCCTCTCTGCCCGAGGACTTTAACCTTTGTAACACCCCCAATCTCTGACCACAAAGAGAACAGTGGAGTCACTCACTGCCCCCCCCTCCCCTTCTTTAAAGGAATAGTTCAGCAACACTAATCCATCTTCTTCCCAAGAATAAGAGATCGAATATCCAGCTCATGTCTGTGTTTTAAGTGAGGAACAGGAGTCACGACTCTGTTCGCCAACATTTTACACTTACATGCTTCAAATATTCCTAAAGTTTGTTTTCTAGACTTCCCGTATTCCTACTTTAAAGTGTGTTAATACGGTCGATGTGACTAACATGTGGTGTGTTGGTATGTTTTATTTCAATGACCTGACAAGTGGCTCAGATATTTTTTAACTTTTGTGGAGAGTAAAGTTGTTTTCTGTTCCATTCTCAACGTGTTCGGGTTTCACCAGAGAGACACAACCTCTATATATCCTCCACTTCTGCTACTTGTTCCATTCAGTTCGTCTGTTACCTTAAAGCAGCTGTCCGTTTCTCCGGTTGCCTTGCCATCGGTCCATGCAGTGTGCGCCCCTCAGGTTCCTGTCATTAATCTAAACCTCCTTGCTGTTATGTTTACTCCTCTCGTCTGTGCATGTGTGCGCCCGTCCCAGTGAGCAGCAGGGAAAAGGCAAATCACTCTGTTGCTGTCTGACATTCGGGGGTTACACGGTCTGGCTTTGTTTCCTGGCCACATGGAAAGACGTTCATCTCCGGGCCCGGCAGAAGCTTAAAAAACCTTGCACACTCATGCACACGGATCTCTGAGTTACAAGACAAACATACTTTGTGTGATAAATCTCCTCACCTCTCTACCTGTGTTGCAGTTGGGGCGGACAAGCAGTGCGAGCTGACCTGCAGACCCGTCGGCTACCGTTTCTACGTCCGTCAGGCCGAGCGGGTGAGAGACGGGACACCTTGCTTCAACGTCAGCTCCAACGATGTGTGTCTGGAAGGACAATGTGTGGTGAGTGGATCGGACTACATATGATTTGCCTCATTTATCTCAGCCCAAATCCCTCTCATCGAGCTCGGGTTGACGTAGAACAGGACCTGGCTCTCTCCGCCTCATGTCTGGAGGTTGATTTAAGTCTGGCGTTCAGATTCAGAACATCTCCTACTTTGGCCCTCGGTTCTGTCTTTCTTTTCTCTCCCTGTTTTGCACTCATTCAACCTTTGTCTTTCTGTTAGGAATTTGGACAACTTACCATTTACACAAACAGCGTTAAAGTAAACGCTGGCAGTGAGTGTAAAATGTTAACAATATTGGAATAGCTTTCACCCCACCCATCTTTCCACATCTCTCCTGTTCCCATATCCCTCTCGAGCTTTTATATGACTCATTGTTTACCTTCTCCTCCTCCCAGACGGAGGGTTGTGACGGGGTTCTGGGCTCCGGCTCTGTGGTCGACAAGTGCGGTGTGTGTGCTGGGAGGGACGTCTCCTGTCGAAAGGTGACGGGGAGCTTCCAAAATGTCACGGTTCCCCTTGGTTACCACAAGATCCTGGACATCCCGGCCGGGGCTACGTTCATCAACATCACCGAGAGACGAGCGAGCTCCAACTACCTGGGTAATGGACACACATAAACTCACACACGTGTGCCGTTCATGTTGAGTTAAAACGGTCGCAGCTTCAGTAAAAGTTGGTGAGAGAACTGCAAATTTGGAAATGAGATTTGGCCTTTGGGGATGTTTGCTGGCTCGGACGGAGACTGTAAAGATTGTGGCTTCACAGAATGAGAGAAGATAAAGCCGGCATTGTTACAGCCCATAAGGAACCAGTGAAGTGTGTACGTGTATGTGTGTGTGTCTGCCTTGCCAGTCCTCTGTTTGCTAATGAGACGGCACTGTGAAGTGTTTCTGTGCAGGAGTTTGTGCTTATCGAGCTTTCTTAGGATGTCGCCACTGCGTTGACTAAAGAAGGTCAGGATAAGAGATGTTAAATTAACTCCTGCTGGGCCTCGTTTCTTCAGCAATGAGGAGTGGAACCGGGGCTTCGGTGGTGAACGGGCGCTGGGCTGTAGATCCTCCAGGGGCGTACCAGGCCGGGGGGACGACCTTCACCTACACCCGACCAAGACCACAGGCGGAGGGGGAGGAAGAGAAAGGAGAGTCCCTTAAGGCCCCTGGACCCACCACTACACAGCTACAGCTTTATGTAAGTCGTTGAGCACAAGGAAGGCATTTATTTTATCTCACAAAACAAACACGGGGCAAATTAAATCCATGATAAGAATCACACTGATACAAACAAGAGTATTTTACACGTCTATAACATTGTCAGGCAGAGGCTAAGCTCTGCTGCTGCGTCTCAAGATCCTCCAGATAAGAAGTATAATTCTAGCTTTAAGGTGGGATAAATAAAGAATGTCTTAAGCTTAGCCTGAGACTCACATCAGACTGTTTGAGGCTTAATGATAACAACTCAAACCTCAGGCTAAGAACTTACTAAAGAGCAGGAGTCATCTTGACATTTCCATCAAGTAACGTTAAGGCAGGATTAAACATAACAAGCACCCAGAAAAAGCCTTAGTTGGATCTCCCCTGAAATCACCTGCATCCTCAATGGTTAAGGGGTTTTGTGCTGTGTTTGTACCGTGAGACTATAATGCTCATTAAACGCTGAAAACAAATTCCCTGGATGGATGACAAATTGAAAGGCAGCTCAGCTATCCATAGATCCTCGCCAAATTTGGCATGTGGCTGAGACCACTATAGAGAAGCATTGTCGTAATAGAAATCAGAGGGGCGAACTGATTGAACCGAGGCCAGTTCGAGGCCGCTCAGACGCTGCTCGGCAGAACCAGATGGTGACCAGCTATTTCCTTTATCACCCTTCAGATGAGCCGCGGCATCGAAGAGATGTCAGGCAAAGCAAACTGAAGGCTTATGTTCCAACTGTCAGCGGTGAGGTGAAGTGGTAGGATCAGCCTGTGGGGACCATGAATGCACCGACCGTCCTGTCTCCTCAGAACCAGGTGTTGTGAGACAGATTGAGACGTGTACGACATTGCCACCTCTGGCAAAAATAGCAGATCAAAAATGTTGCCATGGGACTCCTACTGAATATGTTTAGACGACCTTGGCAAGGTTAAATCTTTTAAAAAGGGTTGCAGGGATTATTAGCATGGATGGGGAGGCACATGCTGCTCTGATTAAGAACCTTGTGGTTGTTCTTCAGCTGACCACGACCGCCTGTGAATGGAAAGAGGACCATGTACCAATGTAACGCCACCTTATTTTTTTATAGCTGTATTTATACCTGCACTAATTTTGGCATCTAATATGTAGCTTCAGCACAGTCGGGGCTGCTGACGACGACACTGGTGGGAAACACTGAAGTGTAACTGGGTCACATGAAGAGGAGAAGCTTTGTTTTTGTTCTATAGTTCATATTCGCTCTTCTTTTAGGGGTATTTTAGTCTCTATCATCTCCTATTGGAACTAGTATTTGGTCATTGCTACAGTATTACATGAGTACTCAGTAGTCATTGCTACAGTATTACATGAGTACTCAGTAGTCATTGCTACAGTATTACATGAGTACTCAGTAGTCATTGCTACAGTATTACATGAGTACTCAGTAGTCATTGCTACAGTATTACATGAGTACTCAGTAGTCATTGCTGCAGTATTACATGAGTACTCAGTAGTCATTGCTACAGTATTACATGAGTACTCAGTAGTCATTGCTGCAGTATTACATGAGTACTCAGTAGTCATTGCTGCAGTATTACATGAGTACTCAGTAGTCATTGCTGCAGTATTACATGAGTACTCAGTAGCCATTGCTGCAGTATTACATGAGTACTCAGTAGTCATTGCTGCAGTATTACATGAGTACTCAGTAGTCATTGCTGCAGTATTACATGAGTACTCAGTAGTCATTGCTGCAGTATTACAGGAGTACTCAGTAGTCATTGCTGCAGTATTACAGGGGTACTCAGTAGTCCTTGCTGCAGTATTACAGGGTAATGCTACAGTTGGTGTCTCCAGGCTCACGGCTGATCACAGCTGGTTAAAATCCCCCCAAGTCAGGGAACTGCAGAGATTAGCGATGACCTTGGAGCTCGTCATTCCAAGCATCCCCCTCGCACAGTACGCAGAGGAATCTCATCCATAATTAATTTAAAAATAATTTGTGGGAGCAGCTGTGCTTTCTTTTCAGCGGACCTCTCCATCTCCGCTTCTTACCGCTTCTTAACCCTGTTTTGTTCTGCAGATCATCTTCCACCAGAAGAACCCGGGCATCGACTATGAGTTCTATGTCCCTGTGAAGAAGAAGGAGGGAGAGAGAGAGAGGCCGACGGACAGGGACAGGGAGACACCCAGAGAGGCTCCCAGAGAGAGGCCGAGGGAACGGGAGGCAGGGAGGGCACCCCTTCGCAGTGAGTCCGTCACCCCCGAGCCTCCTGATAGGTCCTCTTACTGTTTGTGTTGTGTTTTCTCCACGTTCCATCCTGAAACACAAACAGCACATAGTTACACAGATAGGAAAATTAATTCTTTCCACATTACGCACACATCACTTCTCTATCTCAGACTGACGTGTTTATGGATTAGAGGGGTGTGGTTGTGGGCCAAGTGGGAGGAATTATTGTGTGTTTGTGTGTGTTTGTGTGTGACCTACATGGGAGGGGAGTGCTCGAGGCTATCTGGTCCACATGAGACCTTGACCTCATCATGACATCATTTCCCTCTGACTCTGCCTCCGTCCTGCTATATGTGCACTATTTCAACATTCATGTTTTTCTTCTTTCTTTTTCTGTTTCCCAATCTCTGATCTACCTTTCCCGTCTCATTTGTCCTAATGTCCATATATTTCTTCTTCTCTCCCAGGTCCTCTCACTGTGTCAGTTGAAGACCCACCTCCTCTTCCTCCTCCAGTTTCGCTCCCTTCTTTTCCCTCCTCCGCCTCCTCCTCTGTGTTTTCTCCCCCCTCCTCTGAACGTTGGACACCTGAGAGGTCACGTCCTCGAGGTTCAGCACCCAATAGGAATGCTCGGATCCCCCCTCGTACTGACCTGCCCCTGGACACTCAGCCGCCATTTGTTTGGAGGCGAGGCGGGTTCTCCGAGTGTTCTGTTTCCTGTGGCAAAGGTCAGATTGTGCTACACCTTGTACATGTTCATATATGTCCATTTAAACTTAATTACCCTATTCACATATTATTTGGAATTATGTTATGTCTCCCTCCTCTGGTCGCTTAGTGTAAGTGCAAGAACACGATGTGTTTCTCAATCCATCTCTCTCTCTCTAAAGGTTTTCAGAATAGGGTGATTCTGTGCATCAACCGCCACACAGATGAGGAGGTCCCAGACAGGAAGTGTGACTCTGCAGCGAAACCCGTCCCCGAGGACGAACCTTGTAACACACATCCCTGCCCACCATTGTGAGCAAATACCTGAGGAGACATAAATTACACGGCATTGTTATTCAAACTCCACCAACTACTGTTTTTGTTAAGTTCGAGAAAACATTGCAAAAGAAAAGAATGATGCACGAATCACAGCAGATTGTTTACAGCAGCTTTTGTTTCCACCATGTTCAAACTGAGACATTCCAAGAGAGGAGGCAACAACAGATTTAATTGTCAGTCTGTGTAAACTGCATTCTGATGCCAAACCAAAGCAAATAAAATGAGCAGACTTTCAAATCAAGTCGGTAACTTCCAGGGTGTCGCTGTGACTGTACCGTACCAACATGGGAACTGTAATCCTTGTAGATGAACCATGTGACTGTGTGTGATGGTTTCCCTCGCTCTTCCCTCTCTGTCCGTCAGCTGGGAGGCCAGTTCGTGGTCAGAGTGCAGCGTGTCCTGTGGCCCCGGGGTGCAGCAGAGGCAGCTCCAGTGCAGACAGAGCTTTGGGAATCGCTCTACTATGGTTCACCCGCAGCGATGTGCCAACCTCACCCCGCCAGAGTCCACACAGGCATGCCAGCTCCAGCTCTGCTCCCGCTGGGAGGTCAACTCTGATTGGGGCACGGTAAGTCAACAGCACCAGTATGTGACTGCATCTGCAGTGAGTGTTTGTGTACATTGTAACTAGAGACAAAGTACCGTCTCACACATTCTGCAAACAAAGCGCACACAGGAAGAGAGGAGTGTTAGCTGAGGGTTAGAATAAAGCTGGTTTGGGTCGACTTACTTCTTATGTTTTGCACATCATTCATTTTAATTTGCCTTGATTAGATCAGTAATCAAATATTAGTACTTTTCAGGACAGAGACTGCTGCAGTCAATGTGCCAAGAATTGCCACAAATCATTATTCTTAATCGTGACTAATTCATGATTAGTTTCCTTTTAATCAGTTCCACATTTAGCTTAACTGTAAAAACTATAACCGCCGTTTTTAAACAACCTGCCTATATTACTTATATTATGTGTTTATGTGGTTTGTATTCATTTGTGTTCAACTGTTGTTCAACCAATATTATCCTGGGAACAATACAGATAATTAATTGATTGATGATCGACCATCACTGCTTTTGAAACTGATATTCAATGATAAGTTTATTGATGTTTATAATGCATCTTTTTGGGGATGTTTTTCTTCCATTTCTTCTCATCCTTTCTGCTCGTCTTCTCTGCCTCTCGGTCCGTGACAGTGCTCAGTGGACTGCGGCCTGGGAAAGAGGACAAGGAGTGTGCGTTGTGTCAGCGATCAAGGCGATGTTGTGAATGACAAGGAGTGCAACTCGAGGTTTCGCCCAGACGGGAGTGAGGAATGCAACATGGGGCCTTGTGTGACCAACTGGTACTTCACTGACTGGTCCAACACTGTGAGTGATGTACATGCCATGATTCAAAGGAAATATGTACTTAACAGAAATCCTCAATATGCTGATCAACTTTGAATCTGTCCCGCAGTGTTCGGCACAGTGCGGCCCCGGGGTGCAGCGGAGGGAGGTGGTGTGTCTGACGCGAGGAGGTGTCAGGGAGGGTGGAGGCGGAGGGGACTGTGTTGGGGAAAAACCGGCAGAGATGAAGTCCTGCAACGGGGGTCCCTGTGTGCCCACAACCATGTGGTACAGCGGTCCGTGGACGCAGGTAGACACGAAGGGGGATGTTTGTTTGTTTGTCTTTTGTTAGCAGGATTACGCAAAAACTACATGGCAGATTTTCCCCAAACTTGGTGAGGTGGAGAAGAACCCATTGAATTTTAAGGCGTTTTACATGGACCTTGGAGGAGGTCCTGTCATTGGGTGCACTTCTAGCAATGCTATTGTATTACTATTAATGATGCTGTTGGCCGCCACCAATATTTATATTTGAGAGCCAGAAAATCCAATAATATCCCACTTTCTTTGCCAATACTAGCAAATCTGCGATAAGCCAACAGTTTATATTTCCTCTGCCTCTCCACTCTGTAGAAATGTTTTTCCTAATCACTCGTTTATATTATTGCTTCCATCAAGATGATTAATTATTACGGTGATAGATGACATGCGGTTGTTTTGTAAACATCCTGCAATCACGCTGCATCTGACGACCTCCTGTTGTTCCAGTGCAACGTTCTCTGTGGGAATGGAAGCCAGCGGCGAGACATCATTTGTGTCCAGAAGATGGGGAATGATTTTACTGTCGCGCCAGCCAGCGAGTGTGTTCATCTGGACAAACCCTCGGCTGTGCAAGAATGCGCGATGGAAGAGTGTCAGCCAGAGTGGTTCACAACGGAGTGGAGCGCGGTGAGAGACGGAGGGGAGGGAGGGGG
>CAAKHC010009341.1:6333-18569 GCA_901007825.1 Macroramphosus scolopax | reverse complement strand
GGGGGGGGGGGGGGGGGGGGGGGGGGGGGGGGGGGGGGGGGGGGGGGGGGGGGGGGGGGGGGGGGGGGGGGGGGGGGGGGGGGTATGGGAATATGGAATTAATTCCTCATGCCATATAAAATAAAGATATTCTGTGTATAGCCATATTCTTTATGCTATGCCTCTGCTGTTGCTCTCAGTGCTCCCGCTCCTGTGGAAAAGGCCTACAGATGAGGGAAGTTCGTTGTTTAACACCAGAGAAAAAGCACAACCTCAACTGTGATTCAAGCACCAAACCCGAACGGGAACAAATCTGCAACACGATACCCTGCAGTCCACAGGTCTCAGGTCGGTGTGTGCTCAGATTGAAAGTGTATTTCATTGGATCACGCTCTCGCTCCCTACCAACCTCTCTCTCTTCTTCTCTAATAGATGAAAACTGTCGGGACAGACGGCACAACTGTGTGATGGTGGTGCAGGCTCGGCTGTGCGTCTACTCCTACTATAAGACTGCCTGCTGCGCCTCGTGTACCCAGAGCGCCCAGCGCGCCAAGAGACACTGACCAGCCAATGACAAACAGCCCAGGTGTGCAAGAATTCAAGGATTGGGTTAAAGAGCCTGATCACCCCGTGGAGTGACCGATCTATAGAAATGGAAAGCCCAGATTAGACATTAACACCTGTGATGGCATGTTGTTCACATAACATTTAGTTATTTTGCCCTTTTTCTTCAGGTAAAAACACTGTGAAAGCAGCCAGCTCTTCTTCCAGTTCTCTATATGCAGTTACATTTATGTTAGAGCCACAGTTCCACTGCTTTGATTAACTCTGTGAGTGATTTCCACTCTATGAGGCCCATTTCTAACGTAAAGGAAGGTGCTCACTGAGGACGCTGCTATGTTTCCAGATTCTTCCAAATCCACAGGATTTTAAACAGACGTAGTCAGACATGCATACCACTAATTCAAAAAGGAAAGGTGCTGAAGAAGTTCTTCCCATGCGTGCTAGATAAACTGTGCGTACTGTATGTGCGATAAAGATCTACTGGAATAGATCTACTGTGTTTCTGTGCACCGCAGATCCTCACAGCGGCTTCCCCCAACTAAGATAGAAGGATTTCATTTATTTACGTATTGTATGTATTTCATGTTTGCCAAAAATATTTCCTCAAGTGGCTTCTTATTGTTCAGTACAGTTAGTTTGTGAACAGATAAACCAAAGGAGAGGGGCGACCAGGGCAGTTAGTGACCAAATATATCCGGGCAGGAAGACAGTTGATATTGATGTTGAAGACGAAGAGCTCTGTAGAAGTCCCTCGACGTATCATGTTCTGGAAACGACAAAAAAAGGTGCGACTACTACAACTAATGTTTTATACAACAGATACGGGATTTCAATCTACCGACTGAAGCTGAGGATAAGAACAGAGGCTGTTCGGCACTTAACTTATTGTCGACAAGTCACATGAACAGACCAAAATGAACAACTTTATTGTCTAACTCAGCTCGAAGTCAATTGATTCCTATTGATGATGTAAATCTTTACATATAGTGTTATTTCTTTAGAAATGCTGGGTGCTGTCATTCTTAGCAAACGTTACTCCAGCAGGAGTAAACAGCGACTCTCAGACGGTGTTTACTGTTCTAGTACTGGTTCATTGTAATGAAGGAATACGTCGAGGACTACAGCGCTGAGGAATAACTTGTATCTTTTGGCTACACAGACAGTACTTGCTGATATCAGTTTAGTTTTGCTTTTTTTTTTATTCTTTTGACAATAATAACAACATGTTGGTTTCACTCGTGATCTTAATGAGGCAGAAGTTTAAAGACATGAAGTGATCTACTCTTGACCGACATGATTTTCCATCCTAATAACAACGACATCCCGGCAGTTGTGGCTCATGTATCATCTCATTCGACCCCGCTGCCGCCGAGCGATGAGCTCCATGAGACATATAGCTAGTTAAGCCCATGAGGACAGGTGCAGTCTGCTGTCACGGCCGCGGCTCCGTCGGTCGCGCTTGACCGACTCACTTTCACCTCTTAAGGAACAAAACATTATTACCAGACAAGACGGACCGGCGCTAGCTTGTTAAGCCTGAAATGATCCCTTTAAACTCCTGTGTTTGCATCATTCATCAGCGGCCTGAGAGGAGATAATGAATCTGTCCTTTGAGAATAGATGAAGCCTGAACTGGGATTTCCGATGGACCAAACTGCTCAGTTTTGTTGGCAGGTCTGCATCCATCAGTACCCCCTTTGCAATAATCTCTGAGATTGAGAAAGCTGCTCTCTTACAGTATTCTGTTAATAGGGTTCATTTTGATTAGATGTAATCGTTCCACTTTGAAAGTAAATATTTAGACTATTGGTATGATAATCTCTGTATATATCTGTGTGTAAGTACTCTCTTGTGCTCTTGTCCTCACTCTATATATTGACTGTGTTTACCCTTTTTTTCTGTCTCCCACCACAAAACCAACACACACACACCCTGTCCACTCCAAGGTGAGAAATATGTATATTTGTCAGATATGTTTTCATGTGTATAATTTCTTTTGAACATAGTAATGCCTATATTTTGTAAACCGAGTTATCAGAAGTGTTGTTGTAGACTGCATTTATTCACATCTATATGTCATATATAACTATTGTGTTCTGATGTTAAGAAAAGAATCATGATTTTATTGTGCTTGTCGTTCATGTGTGTGTGTGTGCATGTGTGTGTCGTGCGATTATGGCTTTGAATGTGTCATTCTTGTCTCTAATCCCTTGTAGTAAAAATTACATTTTATATACAAAACAAAAAAGGATAGTAATTTATCTATTATCTAAAGAACATGTAATTTATTTTTGTTGTTTTGCTGTAGCAAATTGCCTTTGTTACCACCAGAGTTTATGAGATTGTTTAACAGATACACAGACAGTTTTATGCAGAAACAAAAGACAAAAGCAGTGTGGAAAAGTGACTATCTCATTGCTTTATTTTAAATAAAACTGAAACCACAAAATTAAGTGGTGTGGCATTGATTCATTGTGTCCGGAGAGGAAGGGTGATGTAGCCATTTCCTCCAAATGATGGCGCCATTGAGTCTCGGGCATAAGTGAAAAAGGTCTCTGAAATAAATCACCTCCATGCTAAATGTCTCCTTTGGTGCCAAGTTGGCACCGTGAATGTAGCTGTCTTGATGTTTGCTTGTGTTTTCTTTTTTTTTATAATGTTTATGTTTTGTATCAAACATTAATGGAGCAATATTTGTTGTACAAGCTTGACTTGGTCAAATATATCTTTGGCATTTGACATTAAATAAAAAAATCATTTATAAAGTGTTTCACTGTCAGGCAACCTCCTCCAAAGAGTCCAGATTATCCAAACTCACATTACATGATACAAAACAGGCCTTCCTGTTTGGCTGTGTATGGCCTGAGGTGAGGAATTTCAGAGTGGCTGGATGTATTTTGAATTAAACAAAGTGAAAGCGGGGAGGAAGAGGCGGAAAAGAAACAGTACACACATATATTCATTTAACAGTGTTGTTGTGGGGACATCTTCATTAAAATAAAGTTAGTCTGCTGCAGCCACAAGCAGAACAAAGGGTTCAGTCTATGGGCACAACGGTCCCTGAACTGGAGGTGGAGTAAACCTGTGTTTGACTTCAAGAATGGACTGACTGGAGCCGTTCACATTATATTTTTTGAAAGGTGGAGCAAGCGGAGATAGACGGGATGGCCGTTCCTCATGTTTTCAGGGTCTGTAAACACACAGGAAACATATTCTGTGCATTTTGCATTAAAGGGGACCTCTGAAAAGTGTGTTGTCTCTCAATGTTCATGTCAAAAATGGGTATCAACATTGTGGAGTGTTTCCCAGAGGTTTGTACAAAAGCAATAAAAACAGAAACTCAATTCCCTGGAAACAACAGGGGACATGAAACAACAGGGGACATGACCCCCGGCTTCTCTAAGGTGTTAGCTGGAAATGACTGTGATATTGATGTTTACTAAGGCATTATTTTTTGCTAACGAGCTGATGCTTTCATGCCAGATCAATATAATGCTGCTGGACAGTTTTTATTAAACATTATAACTTTGTCTGTTTGTCTGTTGATGGACAGTAATTCATTTTAAATAATTGGTCGCCTTCCAGAAGTATTATTGTTGAGTTTCTTTATATTGCTTATACACTTTATATACTTGATCACTTGGCAGTGTGTGTAACTTTTATCCCATTACATTTAAAATGTCCTTTCTATATGACTATAATTGCCATTTCTATCTCATTCAATCTCAATCATAATCACCAGCGGTATTTCTAATGTTTATGTTATGTGATTAAATACATTTGAGAGGTCGAACCTTATGACTGATTCAGGAACTCTGCAGTAAGAAAGTACTACTTTCATTTACTCTGTGACAAGGAAACTAGTCTCTATTTTCACCGACATACAGATGTTATGTTGGGTCAGTTTCTGCTTTGCATACAACAAAGCTGCACAGAGTTCAGGGTTTCCCTCCTTAGCGTCCCTGCTCTTGCGTGCTTTGAAACCGTGTATTCTTCCTCGTGTAGAGAGGCTTAACAACTCCGGTGGCGTGCCGATCGCTGCCACGATCGCCGCGTCCACCTCCTCGGGACGCTGCGTGCGGGGATGCGTGCCTCTCGTGTCGGCTCGGTAAGACGCCTCTGGTCGTGGTGATATATGCAAGTGTGGGTGAGGGTGGGTAGGTGGGGTGTGTAGGGTGGATGGATGTGGCGGGGGATGCAGGCTCACAGAGGGCACGAGGCAAGGCAGGCAGATGGTGACCTTTTGGAGTAAATTACCATGAACTCTATGACTCTCTCTTTTCACTCAACCTCTCCTCCCAGGACTAAACACACACACACACATGCACGCACACACACAACATACCTACCTCAGAGATAAGGTAGTAAGTTGGTTTTGGCATGATGCCGCCTGCTGTGCTTTCACATCTGAATGAAACGACACAATTCACCTGAGTGCAGGCTGTAAAGTAGGCCAACTACAACCCCGAGCTGTCTCCCTCTGTGTCATTTTACTCTGTGTGGGTGTGAGCGTGATTTCGGTCTCGGGCGTGAACAGCTGTAGTCGTCGTGACCATACGTGCACGTCGTCATCGGCGACGCGCTTTCGTCTTCAAGTCAGAGAGCATATAGTTTCAGCACCAAGGCCAGGGCTCGCGGCTAGAACAATAGGCGGCTCGGCGCGCGCTGCCTCCAAGGCAACGTCTAAAAAGCTGCGCCCGCACACTTGTTAAGACAACTTTAAAAAACACATTTTTTATAAACATGCGAATTGTAAAAATAAACCTCGCGATGTCAAAGTCAGCGTGAAGGCGTTAGGTGTAAATGTAAGAGAGAGAGTTTGGGGCGATGATTTTCTTTTCGTGAGCGTTGTGAACAGCGTTGTTGACGGTCCCTGGAGTTACGTCACGGGCCAGTTATGGTTGGAGGAGGGGGAGGGAGAAAGAGTAGTAGAGTAGACACCGGCATAGGATGTGAGAAGAAATACAGCCGCTGAACAGGCAAGAAACAAGAAACAGCCAGATAAATGAAAATAGGTTAGAACAATCACGGCAAGACTGAAAGAACCTCTTAGAAATATCAAGTCGTATTGAACAGCTGATAATAACCCGAAAATAAGTAGTTAGCTAGCCTGTTATCACTTTGTGATATCGGAATTAAGAGTTGGCTCTCGGGAAAGTGATAACTAGCTAAGTTAGCTCCACTCAGGATTTTGGAAGTCGGTTGAATTTCAGTGGGGCTGTTGAAAAGCTGTTTTGGACTCACCTGCCGAGATCCTCCACAGCCACAATCACACTTCCAGAGCGGGACCAGCGGGTTTGTGAAAACACAACTTATAGTATCTGTGTGGCCGTCACACCGAGGAGGAGGAGAGGGAGAGCAGCGGGCACAAAGAGCGGAGAGCATCCAGAGAGGAGAGGACGGAGGACGGGACAGAGAGAGAGCGGTGAAGACAACAACAGTGCATCCCTGTTTATTTTCCGAATTGACATCCTGACTATCATCTGCAAGCGGTAAGAGCTGTGATATATGCACACTATACATTTCCTGATTCTTGTGTGTGCATGTGTGTGTATGTGTGTGTGTGTGTGTACATTGAGGGGGGATCGGACAAAGAGCAAGGGAGCCCCATGACATCCGTGTGTATGCTGTAACCTACAGCTGGCTAAACAAAGAACCCGCTCTATTGCAATGATTTATCCCAAATCTCGCTGCTTCTTCTCCTTTTTTATGTGTATGGAACCTAAACGCTGTTTATCTATCCAAAAGCCAATGCATGCTTACAGATATTTTCCCATTAATATGCATTTAATTGGAGAAAATCGTGCCATTATTGTCTTTTGATTGGCTAATTAAAATTTGCATAATTGTTTTACCAGAAGCTGCTGAAGCTCTTTGTCACCAGGCTGGGCAATAAACACTGCAAATAATCTCCTAAAGAATCTTTAAATTTTGTGTACATTTTTTGGCACAGATTATAGCTAGTAAAAACATGATATTTGAAATTAAGAATACAAATTTTACAGACATTTTTTATTTATCATCTGCCTAATCTTGCAACTAGAAATATGCTAATACAATAATACGTGTAAAATGAATATGTGTCATATCAGAAATATAATACCTAAATGAATGTTATTGTGATACAGAAGAGTTTAGAATTTATTAAGTGAAATAATTAGTGTATTTTTGTATACACTACAGACATACTTTAAGCCAATAAAGAAACATTTTTATGAATATTACCTACTGACGTCTACAATTACTACTACTGTTTTCTGTTCCTGTGACCTAAAGATTCAATCAGCATCGGCTGCTCCTCTCCAGGAATACCTCCTCCTGATCTGTTTGGTCGTCAGTCCCTGCATCACCCAGTCATCCCCTCCACCCTGTCCCGATGAAGGAGGCAGACGCCATCAAGCTTTTTGTGGGGCAGATTCCTAGGAATCTGGAAGAGAAGGATCTCAAGCCCATCTTCGAGCAGTTTGGCAAGATCTATGAGCTAACCGTGATAAAGGACAAATACACTGGCATGCACAAAGGTAGGTCTCGTCATCATAACACAGCTTACATAATAGATAGCAAGCTACATTGACTGACAGACATGTGACAGTACAGCAAATAGAAGGGTGTATAAGAGTGTCACATGTCTCCATGGAAACTGTCACACCTCCTCTCCATCTCCTGTTAACGCTGCAACATGAGAACATGGAGACAGGCAAACTATCTCTGTTACTATGGGCACTCTAAACTCTTATAAACAGAAGACTACAACGGTGTGATGAATAGATTTATAATATACGGTTTGAAGTCCTCCAAGTTACATTAATAATTAGGGACTTTTAAAGGATGCCCAGGTCTAACAGTGACTGTAGAAAGGCCTCTCTCTGTCACACACTCACACACTCACACACACACTGACCCGAGGTTCTGTGTGTTATGAACCAGATTAGGCTGTATGCTCCAATCAGTGTAATGGGCCTGTAAGCCTGGTTGATACAGACGAAAGAATCTGTTGTTTTGAGAATCCCCACGGCCACAGTAAGCTCCTCTTAAAAGCAATGAGATGGACCATAAGATGCATGTGTGGCTGCGTGTGTGTGTGTTGTGTGTTATGTGTGTCTTACCCCTTTTCTTACTTTTTTTTCAGTCATTTTATTCCATTATGTTGAGTCATTTTTAATTATCTCGGTTTTTCTGTCCTAACCATCAGATTTTCTTAATTTACTCTGAATCTTCATTCGTCTGTCTACAATTTCAACAGGATGCTAACCTGCTGCTAATCTTGTTGTCTTAGTGCTGGTGACAGGTGTAGTAAACAGCTCTGGCCAGCCAGCTCTACTACCTACCCCTCCCTCACACACACAGACACAGGTACAGCAAATAGGAAAACAGAGGGAGTGTATTTGGAGTGATCGTGAGGCATGCATAGTAGTTGGTATAGGAAGGATACTGACTGTGCCGAGCCTGCAAGGTCTTGTTAGCCCCGCGCACACGTCTGTGGTGCTGTCATGTGTGCTGACTCGTGCCGTGCCGTTCTGAAATGTGCCGTGCCGTGGAGTGTCCTCTGCTCTAAAGTGCATCATCATGGTGTTGTCAAGTGTAGTTACAGTGCATGAATATTTATATTTTCAACCTCTTGCACAATAAGCCTAGTCATAATTCATACCAGCTGACTAGTAATCAGGGAGGGCAAGTCATACAGGAGACATCTCAAGGATTTGATTGGTATATGGCTATATATGTGTGGTGTCTGTAAGAGAATGATACAAAGACAGAGAAAGAGAATGACAAATGTTCGAGCCTCCCCCTGACCCATTCTGCCTTTACTCCTCTCCCTTCTCTTTCTCGGTCTCTCTCTATCTGACAGGATGTGCGTTTCTTACGTACTGTGCAAGAGAGTCTGCATTGAAAGCCCAGAGCGCTCTACACGAGCAGAAAACACTCCCAGGGGTAAGTGCACATCACAAACAGACATACACATACTCATCTCCAGACAGTGCACACTTATGCAACAGCACACACAAGCTTGCACATCCCCGCTGCGCTCTACCTACATGCCCAGACGCTGCCGTCCGCCTGGTATGCACACTCACAAATGCGCTCACATCAGTGTGTGTCTTTGCTGTTGGAGGTTCAGCTCCCATTAGTAACATTGTGACATAACTCAGCAGCCAGCAGGCGTCTTGCTGCTAAGGACAAACACCCCCTCTCACAGGAGACACATAGGGTACTACGTGAGCATTATCATCTCCATTTCTCTATCTGTCTGTGTCTCTCCATCTCCGTCGGTCCCTCAGTTAGACTCTAGTGATAGCTCCTGCCTGGAGAGTGTGTGTAATTAATGTGGCCATTCCCCTTTGTCTCATCCAAGTCTCCCTCAGTCTCTCTAGAGAGGAATCGTGTGCTGCAGCTGAGCTGGGGTAGGACACTGTTCATTATAGATGGGTACTGTGCGAGATCTGTGTCTGTCCCATAGGCTGTACCTCTCCGTCGCTCCCTCTCTTTTTTCTCTCTGACCTGATTTCCACTGCGGTTATAAGTGGATTTTACAGTCACTGTTTCAAATATTTTCAATTTTTACTCTATTTTGTCTTTAGCTAAGAAAGCATACCGAGCCACACAACCCTCTTCAACGAAGACAGCGCTGCGAAAGAATGGGATGTGTTCGCTTAGCTAAACTCATATGTGGCAGTTATAATAGAATAGTGAATGTGCATTTACAATCTAGGAGCCGTTCTCAATCTCATTCTCTCCGTGTCGCCTTGCCACTGATCAGAGTTTCAGTTCCTGCACCTTCTCTGCAGGCTGGGGTGCTGATAAGATCTCTGTGTGAAAATGGTTGGAGCCTGAAGAAAAGGCTTTGGGGGAGGGGAAATATTCTGACACACACACAAGCGCAAATCCCTGCATATTATACACACATAGTTATATATTTCAATCATGCTTCTCCTTGCAGCAGGGGATGTCTCAGCGTATACACACAGTCACACGTACAAACACAGCATGTTAATAATGACATTAATCCAATTAGGGCCCACTAAGGCGTCTGACCTTTCTGCAGAAATCCACCTCTCAACCTTCTCACCTTTGGGCTTTGAATCGTCCTTTAACCTTTTCACACCAACGGCATCAACAACTGGTGTGTTGTAGCACGCGGAAATTATACATCA
This sequence comes from Macroramphosus scolopax, assembly GCA_901007825.1. NCBI lineage: Eukaryota > Metazoa > Chordata > Actinopteri > Syngnathiformes > Centriscidae > Macroramphosus > Macroramphosus scolopax. The sequence continues at coordinate 8,874 of CAAKHC010009341.1, read as the reverse complement.
GTCTGCTTTCTAACTACATAGATACAGTGACTGGCTGAAGAGTCTGAAAGACAAGTACATCTCTGAATAAATTATTTGGTGACTATTTTATTTTATATCATAATAGTTGTCTGATTTTTACCAGTTGAACCTCTCATACCCGTTTCTTGTTTGGAAAGATTACTTGAGTTATATATATATATATATATTTTTCATGAACATCTCACATTTCTAAAGCATTATTTTGGTTTAGTCCAACCATGAGGCCCCTCCCCTCCCACTAATGTTTAGATTTGCTGTCACTTCTCGATACCTTTCACCCTTACTTTACCCTCTACGTCTTCCTCTCCCTCCTCCCTTTCCCTATTGCCTTCTTTGACAGGATTTAGAAATGACTTCAGATGATTTATCCCTCTCTTTCACACATCCTCCCACTGTCATATTCCTCTCTCTTCCAAAGAACTGCCTTTTCATCCCTTCCTTATTCCTCCTTTCATTCTCTCCCAACCCTCCATGCTTTCCCCTTTTCCATTTCATCCCTTTTCCCCCCTTAAATCCCCTCTGTCCTCTGTTCAACTCCTCCCGTTATGTCCCCCAGTTTCTCTGCCTCAGTAGAATATTACAGAATATTCTCCTCACTACCCCCAACCCTTTCATCGCTCCTTCCTTTCTTCTTTAAAATATCTTCATGGTATTCCTCATCCGCCCTTTCCTCTCCTGCTGTCTTTTACTCTTTTTTTCCCTCACTGCACACTCACGCTTCCTCCTCGGATTCTCATTTCACAGTCATTTATGGTAACCCTTCTCCTAAGTCCTCCTCTCAACGTCAGTCCCGCTCTCTTTCCCTCACCCTCTCCACCCCCCCTCTCCCACAGCTCGTCTCATTTCCCCTCCTCTTGATTAGTTGACCCTTTTGACCGTTTCACACCCCCATCTCCTCCCTCTCCCCCTCTTACCCGGCTCCACTTGTTAAGCTGTGTGATTAGTTTCTCACAAACTCATTTTCATAGTCAGATCCTGGGCTTGTCGTGGGGCAAGGGAGCGGAAGTGCGTGTGCATGTGTGTGTGTTTGCTTCAGAGGGGATCTTGGGATCTCTCTCAATTGGAAGCGCCGGAGAAACGTCAAAGCAAGGCATTCGACTTTAATAAAGTTGAAGGAAAACTGTAGCATCACACATTCGTGCAGATGTGCTTCTGTCTGTCACTCACTTATGGGATTTAACGCTGATTTAACGGTTCCAAATAGCCACGGGAGTGATGGAGAAAACACTCAGGGATGCAGAGAAACTACACTTCAATGCATCCCACTAGATTCATCAGGAGCAGCAGAGCAGTGGCAAGGAGGAGATGAACAGATGGCCTTATCAGAGTGTCCTGCACCTTGTGTTTGATATGGACACATAGAGGGAAAGAGAAGCACAGTGAAAGCATGAGAGGAATATAGGGGAATAGAGGAACATTAGGTCAGTGAGAGTAGCAGAAAGGTAACAGTGGAACCACAAGCAAGTCCCACTGTAGTACGCAGATGGTTCAGTGTGTTAGATGCTGTGCAGAGATTCCCTCTGGGACGCCTCCCCACGAAAGAGCTCATGTTTAGCGATCGCCTATCAGTGCTTATTTGCACTCGAAAATTGAATTTCTCATTTAAATGTTCATGCCGGAGTTGCAGCAAATGGGAATAATGAAGAGAATGTGCAGTTAGATAAAAAAGATCATGCTCTGATAAACATAATCATTGGTCTCACATGTTGATGCTAAATGAACAGCAACAGTCCGAACTGAGTAAACAGGACAAGGCGGACGAATGAGCATCTCAATCAGCAGCCATTAAACATCGTTGTGATTTTATAGAATATGATCTACGTGAGACTCATACAGTAGCCCATCATTGTTTCCTGTTCAGGGAGCAAGAGGGGCGTTATTGGGTGGTGTTGTGAGAAGTGTGTGTCTCGTTAGACGGATGGGGACAGGAGGATGACAGCGTGTGTCCGAAGTCAGAGGTCAGAGGTCAGGGCTCAGCCTCTAGTCAACAAATTCAAGGGGGTTGGTCTCAGAGCTGTAAAACTTTCCTTCAAGGAGGAACCATCAGAAGGACATGACGTCCCCCGTGTCTCCTTGGACCGCCACTAAAATACAGTGGACTAATTGCGATGAAGTGAAAGCACAAATACAGAATTATATTTATTAATTATTCTCCTGTTTGTTTTGGATTACACATAAATATAATAACATTGGTTTTGAAATGTTTTCAATGATTTGCCAGCAACTGAACCGATTTCTGTGTAAAACCAGTTATCATGTAAAACAATGTAAAGCACATTGTGTTCATTTTCAAATCTTGCTTGTCATCAGCAGGATGTCTATTACGTTAAAAGCAAAAGTTAAAGTTTGCACAACGTGAGATCAAATAAACTGTAGTATGCAGTTTGAATCAACTCCTAGCAAAAGTTGATGATATTATTTTGTCACGTCCTTCCAATGGTCCTCATAGTTTTAGAGAGGGACACTCACAGAAGCGGCATTAAAGACTTTGCATGCACGCATGAAAGACATGCAAATGTG
>CAAKHC010009337.1:21479-36246 GCA_901007825.1 Macroramphosus scolopax | reverse complement strand
AGGGCTTTAATCGGCTATTAGATAATGAGCCACCTTACTATTCAAAACAGCTGCTCGTTAATTTCTAATAGCCCATAGGAAGGAATTTCTTATCTGTTGAAAACTGTTGGAAATCCTATAGTGTGTTTTTATAGTGCCAATACAAATGTGATGCGAGACAGGAGGTTCATTGGTTTTGCCCCAAAAGATTTTTGTTGATTATAGGCAGGCGACGTTTGATCGATCAGGAACGTGAGGGAGCACGTTTCGCTATTAGCCGTGCAGCTGTAGCATCTTGAGTGGCTGAGCTACAAATTGATGTATTAGGAGACGGAAGGAAAGAAAAGGAAGAAAAGCCAGATGACGTGAAAAGACAAGAACAAAAGAATGTGCAGAAATGGAGCTTGCACACACACACACACACACACACACACATGCACTTCACTCTGTTCGAGCAACACCTATTGATCCTAAGTCACTATAATAGATCATTTTCGTTCCTATGCGGTTCAAGTTCCTGGAGTCTTTATGTTCCTCCTTCTCTAGAGCGGCTCATCAAGTCACCTGCACCTGGTCAACAGCTCAGCAGGCCAGAGATAACTGCAGCAGATTACTGTGAAATTCAATTTTATGACAGCAGAAGCCTTTGTCTCCACTGACAATCATGAACGAGAGCATGCGTCTGCATGAAGTTCATGTCTGACTCATTAAGAGGACTGACAGCGGAGCGACATGAAGGATGGACGGGGCCGTGCAGAATGACTGCAGCTGTCCGGACACATATTGCAACATTTAGATTTAATCACCATTGTGAAGTCCGTCAACTTCACCGCCTCTCGCTCCTCTTTAAACGTCTCGCGCAGACCAAACTGGTAGCTTGAAATGAAAACACAGTCCTATTTATCATGTAATGGAAAAGGTTAAGCCTTCCTCCTGGATGTGTTGCAGCCTGATGTATGGCTCGCTGCATGGGAGCTCCGTCCTTAATGAGCGGAATTTAACTGTCAGAATGATGCAGTTTTCTCTGAATGTTCAGCCTGCATGGCTCCGCTTTCAAGGTCTGCACAATAACCAATGTTGCTAGTTCATTGCCTGACAGCAGCATTGTCCCACTCATCCAAATGGGTTAAGACAGCGCGGGGTCAAAGGGCGGGTCTTCTTCCACGATGACAACTCCGGACCAGAGTCCTGTGTATCTGCAGGACTCTTTGCTTTGCTGCAGCACCCAGCAGTACTACAGTGTTAGTCCTGAGGAGTAAATGGAGCATGATCCTGTTCCACAACATGAACATGTTGATTACAATGAGAAAGAGAGAGAGACAATTGGGGCATGCAAGGATGAATAAAACATGGAGCATTAGCTTGATTAATAAGGAAGAATACAACAGGTAGTAGATCATCCTCTGACCTTCGTATGTGCTTGTGTGTGTGTGTGTGTGTGTGTGTGTGTGTGTGTGTGTGTGTGTGTGTGTGTGTGTGTGTGTGTGTGTGTGTGTGTGTGTGTGTGTGTGTGTGTGTGTGTGTGTGTGTGTGTGTGTGTATACGTCCACGGGTTTGTTTAGTGTTATATATCAATGCTGTTGGTCATCCAGAATCCATCACAAGGTACAAAAGCAACTGTGTAATCATCTTCCATTCATCGTATGTCATTCGGACATAAATCTTTAAGAGCTCTTCCTCAAAAGGACGATTAAAATCTACCACACGGTCAACATTATGTTTTATCGGAGACCCAGTTCCTCTTTACGGCCTGTCCGTCCTCCTCCTGCTTCTCATGCAGACCTTCCCTTCTCCCTCTCAGACCTCTCACTCCTGATCCTTCAAAAGGGGGAGCAGATTCACCGCTTGCTCGCTCAGCCGTCTTTGACCAGACAGACAGCACGTGGGTCGATGAATGACAAACTTATCTCGGAGACCCAGAGAGCAGCGAGACACGTTGCCAACCCATCCCAAATCACTGCAGGGCTCTGCACATATCTCATCCTGCCTGTCTGCGCGTATCTCTTCATTTCTGTCTGTCTCGCTCCCTCTTTCTCTCCGTGACAGCCCGACTTGTGTCTGCTTCTATTATTGTCGTCCTCTGTGCTGCACACTCTGTGCATATCGGTGTTGTGTAGGTGCTGAAACGCTCCCGCTGCTCACAGTCATATCACTTCAGTGGAGACACTTCACTCACCATCGGCGGTAATAAAACCCACGATGACACAAGCCATTACTCCCAACATGCTTGCGTTGACACACAGGAATCCCCAAAAGAAGAATCTCAACTTAGCCGCAGACATCCTCAAAGCAGTTTTTGCCTTTTCCCCCTGCCAGTGCTGGATGCTGAACAGAGGCAGGCAGCATTCAGGGATGATCTTGGCTGATTTCGTTTCCGGCTTTTGGGTTGGTGGTCCGTGAAGGAATGCTTATTTTCCCCTTCCGTGAATTTGCTAATATAATCAGCATGAAGGTGTGTGTGTGTGTGTGTGTGTGTGTGTGTGGGCAGATGAAAGCGGTGTCAGATATTCCCACAGAGAAGAGTAAAAGGTCCCGGCTGGATTCGGGTAATAAAAATATTACTAAAGACCACAGTTCTCTCTGAGAGCGAAGCAGAGGGCGCTTTAGGCTGGACAAAAGTAGAGTGTGGCATCGTCATTGCTAAGAGCAGACTGGTTGCATGTATTGACCTTTAATCGGAGTAAACATGTATATTACGTGCAGTGTGTGCGACATGAGTGTGTGTGTGTGTGTGCGTGTGTGTGTGTGTGTGTGTGTCCTAGTTTTACATTATCTGGTTACATAAAATACATCTCTTTATCTTTCTTTTGTGCGTCTCTCTGAAGAGAAGCAGCAGCCCGTGAAGATGCAACACAAGCATGTGTGTGTGTGTGTGTGTGTGACGCGAGAGTGTGTGTAGGTGTGTGTCGAGCCGAAAAGGTTTATTCTGTAACTTTACATTTCCATGGAACCGAAGAGGAGGACGCTTCGAGAGGAGCTACTGAGCTGTTTCATCTGCGCATTGAACATCCTTCTTCAAATATGATTCGACAGGAGTGTCCAATCTGCAAATGTAGACTACGTTATACTGAGCATTAAATCTCTTGTGGGTCTAACTGGAATTGGTTCCTCCTTGAGAGACGGATTTCACATATAGGTCTTGTGAGGACTCTAAATGTGAGTTTTACTCCGGCGTCACAGCCAAAAATAATCCGGAGCAATATATTTAAACAATAAACCATTTCTGCAGATTATAATCCCATTTATTGTTGCATCATCCAAACATCTCCTTCATCAGTGCAACATCTTGCCATAGAAAAAAAGCTTTAAACTGACTGACAAGCTGAATTTATAACCGCCTGTTAATGATCAGACAGCAGAACAACTGAAATGCGCAGAAGATGAAGAAAAAGCTCAGACTTACCTTACTTCAATAGATTTTTTTTTTTTTTTAGAAATTGCCACCCAGGTGAGTGAAAAGAGGAGAAGCTTCCTCCGAGCAGCAGCGACTGTTTAACGCATAAAAACTTTTTTTTTTTTTTTTTTTTTGCATCCAGGGAGATAAAAAAAAAAAACACAATAAAAATCAAACACTGGCACCGGTTCGGCTCGGCTCGGCTCGGCTCGGCCCAGGTGTCTCTACCTGTTCGCTCTGTGAGGTGGGTTAACGGCCGGCGGTGCGCGCGGGGCAGGTCGCCGGTCTGCGGCCGCTCTGAGCGCTGACAGTTGACTGCCCGGTAATCCACGAGCGTCTATCAGCCTCGCGTTTACGCGGACGAGCGCGTGTCGGAGCTCCTCCTCGCCGCATCTCTGACTGTGTGTTAAAGTCACACACAGGCGAGGAGAGGCGGCTTCTCCGCAGCATGTGTGCGCTCCGTGTGGACACTCCTCTGTAGTCATCTGCATGCCACAACACATCGGTGGCACGCGACCAAGTAACCTTCTCCGTGCGTCCGTGCGTCCGTGCAGCATTTCGGGTGTCGACAAAAGTGTCTGAATTTCAGCTGTCTGACATATATAGGCTGTTTTCATTCATTATTATTTTTTCACGAGGCTTCATTTCAACAATCTCGTTTTCCAATGACGTCCTGAAGAATGCAAAAAAAAAAAAAAAGCAACGAAAATAAGAGTGCACGAATACAAACAGAGGCCTGTTGATTTTAGAAAGACAAATTCACTGAGTGAATTCAAAGGATTTGTCAAATACTAGTTAATAACACTGTTATTAGCAAACTGGATATACATCCTTTATGTCCAGCTATCAGCTGATTAACATCAGCTTTGGTCTGTTAACCTCCTCTGTAATGGAGCCTCTGATATCATACACCTCCTCATTATTGGTTATGATATTAAAGTATTAATTCATATTATTATCTGCCTCCTGCTTCAATGCAGTCCATCTCTATATGTTCAAGATTCCACGCAGCACACACACACAGATGCATTCTGGACCTCAGAGTTCTATTTTTATTCCAACTCCACATCCTTCAGCACCAAGAAGGTCAAACACCGGAGTGAAGCAATCAGCGAGGCACGTTATTGAGAATGAATGTCTGAGATTACTTAAGACTTTTAGTGGTGTAATAGGTATTGACCATGGCGAAACCTTTCTACAATGTTTTAAACTGAGCTGAGAAAAGGGCTAAAAGAGCTCCCACCGAGCTTACCCTCTATTTATGGTGGACTGCAGCCGTCTCCACACCTAATCATTCATCCTCAATTACTGTTTGGTGAAGCATAATAACATTCAAGTTATCAGATCTTTATTTATCTGAAAAAGCTGCAAACCAGGTCGATTTCTGAGAAACCGCTGGCAGTCCGTCACGCAGTCATCAGCCTCAATGTTTTCCTTTGAATCTGAGATCGCCGACTCCAGTCGTCCTTCGAATACAGATATTATTGATGATGAATTATGATGACGCGACAAAAGTCTTTCTAGCTTTCTAACAACTTGGCTATTCAGATGTCCAATAGAAAACATCTGTGGAACATCTGAGTACTCCAAGAAGCTGGTAGACGGGAGGTGTCACCTCACCTGCTTTCTTTTTGCTCCAAGGCCGTTGCCATGGCACCAGCATCGAGGTGGATCTAATCGAAATTTGAAATCTAATTTCCTCCCATTCTAGAATAAGAAACTAACAATAATGTCTATTGGGAGCTGTCTTTAAGTGCTCTGGGATTGTTCTTTCTTTTTTTAACTTTTTGTTTCATGATGTGTTAAATTAAGGCGGAAATGAAGAATTACAATCAATAGAATTATAATTTTTTATCACAATCAGTGCTATTATCATATATCAATCATCTAGTTTTGCAATTTTATATACATGTGAATACGGTCAAATAGAGAGACGATACAGCTTGTGACGTACACACACACACACACACACACACACACACACACACACACACACACACACACACACACACATTCCTTCCCTTAACGTCGTGGGCACTTGCTTGTTGTCTCCCTAAGGGAGGCGAGACCCCCCAAAGTGTGTGCGTAAACAGAATTATGTACCCACAACGTTGGTAATACCTGGGACATACACAGACACACACGCAGGGTGGTGAACATGCAGCTGCATATTTATAAGACATTACTACAGTGAAAGACATGATGAGCCTGACACCTCTAAAGCCACAATGATCTGCAAACAGGCAGCGAGCTGGAAAACACCGAACACCCACCAGGGAAAAGGGGAGGAGCGACGCAATCTTCTTGTGATTGTTCGTCATCTTCCAATCATTGTTTTTTACTTCACCATGCACACACAAATTCTTTAGATTAACCCCGAATCATATTACGTGACGAAGAACGTGACTTTTCAATAGTATGGATTTCCGGACAGAACAATATATACCGTCTGAGGAAGAGGAGATAATTCAGGGATGGATTCAATTAAAAGGTGGTTCCAGTGTGTGTCCGGAACCAAACCTGGATTAGAGTTATTCTGAACATACAACAGGATAATCTTATCATAAATCCCTCTTAACAGAGCTCTCACTTCAATTGGTGACATCCAAAGTTACTCTGCAGACAGTATTACGGTTGGAGGGCTCGTCTACGAGAGAGCAATCCCTCTTTGCAGAACCTCTTCATTATGTTTGGATGTTGGGATGATGGAAGACGAGTGGAAGGTTGATAAACGAGGGGAAAAGGTGCCGGGAAGTCGCCTGTTTTGCGGGGCGCTGTTTTTTGAATCTAGAAGATAATGATGCAGTGTGAGCTCGGTGCCAGCGTCGGCGGGGTCCGCACACAGTTTGAATTTAATAAGGCTTCCGCTGCATCCGATTCTGGCAAAGATGCAATGTCATTATTGTTTTTTTGTTGGGGAGATACAGCAAACCTACAAAACACGGAAATATGATGTTGTTCCTCTGCTAATTCTGATTCTAATGAACGTACGTCTGCTTTCACACACTCTCAGCAGCGATTGTTGGATATTCAATGAGCACAAACAACAACGTCTTGTTCTTCAATCTGAGTGTTTGTCTGTGATTGTTTCCTTCTTGTTTTTAATTGTCGGCTTCCAGCAGTGGAACGTGCTCACGTACAGTCACAATGGTTCGCTGTCAAAGACAGTTTCAGGATTTACCACAGAAACAATCACATCGTGATTACGATTGTTTCCGTGTCTTTTTACGGTCCCTCAGTAAGCTTTTACTTAAAGATAATCCCGGCTGAGCTTTCGGTCTGTTTTCCGACTGCGGCGAGGGGATCTGCACGGTTAAAGCTGCTGATTTAGTATCGTATAACTCACTTTGAACATTTTGTGTTTGCATTTGTACCGAACACCTCTGAAGTTCACCACAATTGGACTCGCAACCGACCTAGATTTCGTTGTTAAATAAACGTTTACCAGACAGAAGCTTTTAATCTGAAGAAGTTTGTCTGTCTTACATTTGCAGAACTGTGAGGTTGTACAGGCAGAAAGGTTTAACATAAAACAAGAGTTTATTTAACACAAATGAATGCTGGTTGGAGCAGGATAACATGTCATGTCGGTCCCTCTCGGGGTAATTGGCTGCGATCTACTGTCTTCCCAGGACCTGCACGCCTGCAGGACTCTGAGGCGTGCAGTTAAGATTGTGGCTCACCCCTTCCGTGCCAGACACAAACTGTTTGAATCGCTCCCCTGTGGCAGGACGCTGCGGTCCATCAGGACCAAAACCTCACGCCGCAAGAGCAGTTCCTGTCCCTCTGCTACCTGTCTCATCAGGAAGATCCCGAACCCCGACCGATTCCGACTCTGATTCTATTAGCAGGAGCTTTGTCGGCTCATCGTTTCTCCTTGCGAGACCATTTCACCGTTGTCAGGATGGCTCAGCCGAAGGTTTGCAATCTGAAACGTTGATCTTTAGCTCTGACCTCTGTAAATATACTTGAAATGGTCGCTTTAACGTGCCTCAATCAGTCCTTCAAACAGGAAAACTTTAGTTTTGTTAGTCCTACATTGGAGCCTCTGTAGGCTGCTGGAAAGGTAGTTACCATCACTAAACAACGACAACATGAACTACAATTTAATCCAAAAGGGAGACAGATGCCAGGCTGACGGAGGGAACCCAGATTGAACTTTGCAGGAAATCAAAACAACAACAAAGTGGTGTGAAGCGAGAGGAAGTCTCCATTAGCCAGAAGGGCAGATCTTCTATATTCCTGGTGGGAGACGGAGGCCAGCTGCCTCCACTTCCCTGATGATCTCCGGCTCCACCCAACCAGAAACCCTGCAAACACACACACACCAACACACCCCAACCCTGGCGGAGGCCCATGCGGTCGTCACACAGCGATAAACATGTGCAAAATAAACGTGAGACACGTGTGCTGTCAACACGCCGATACCTTTTTAACATTTCGACATGTCGCAGTAGTGGAAGCAATTAATACATCAACGGCTAATGGCATGAAATCTGCTGTAAAAATACTGTTAAAACCTGGAGATTTAAAATGAACACAAAGTGATGCGTCGCCTGATAAAGCAGATGAGAGCTCAAAATGATTGCAGCCTGGTGTTTCCGGTATTACAAAAAAAGCCTCCACGTCTGCTTATTCAGGGGATTTGCAATTCTCCTGTTCCAGGGAGCACGTGGGAGCAGCTTTATTAAAAGTAATATATATTAAAATCCCATTATTAAGCCTCAGATTCAATTGTGCCAATATGTTTTGCTGCAGAGTCTGCAGAGGCCGACGGAGCAGGAGCTCAATATAAAGTCTTTAACCTCTAGCAAGCTGGTAATTGAAGCGTACAGGTGAAGGAGAAGAAGCTCCGGCTCCGATTGAAATCTTTATATTTTATTTATTTCTCTGAAGCCTCTTTCAGTCGTGCCGGGGAGAGAAAAAAAAACCCATCTGGTTTCGGGAGAGAACGGGGATCTGCATTTCTGCTCTAGTCATTTTTAATCTTCCCAACCTTGATGAGAAAGGATTCCGACACAAAGCAGCGGAGTATTATTTACAGCTGTGAGTCAGCTTCGGCCAAAGAGACTCTGTTTGGAAAGCAACAGTATAGTTACAGTAAAAAACAGAGAGGATCTTAACAATGTTATCTTCCAAATCATTTTTAACTGTCACACAGTAGGAAGGAAAACCTGAGTCCGCCATGGAACTGTTGAAATTAATATTCTAAAAAATCAATTACTGCACCGCCATAGTGAGCCAGAGTCAAAATCACATTAGGACCATAGGAGCGGAGGGTGCCATCGGGGAAGTGCGATAGCTATTAATAAGTCTTTATTACATGCAAGTGCACGAGTAACAGGCATGTTAAAAAATTAATCTGTCTCTGTTGGCGTTTCTCTGGAACTCCTTTGGCAATCTGCTCCTGTAAATGCATCCAAGCTTGTTTATTTATTCAACAGCTACACGAGTTTGGCAGCCAGATGGCCACCAGACACATCAATCTTAGGTGTGTGAGGAAGAGGAGGACGAAGACAGGGTGGTGGTGGGGTGTGGAGGGGGTGGTGGGGTGATCCAATTCACCCAACAGAGTTTGATGGATGATGAGGAAAGTTTGATGCCATGTCGAGTCAGGGAGGCCGGCCTGCCGGAGATGTTTAGTCTACAGTTTAAACAGACCAGACGTTGACAGCCGAGGAATTATGTAACTTAAAATAATAATAAAAAACGAATCCCTCAATTTGCATGCAGTGTGTTCCCCTCGTGGCCAGAGGTGATTTATATTCCGCGGCACACTTTCATTGCTGTGATTCTGTCGGTAGAACGGAGACTTTACACCCGGTTGTGGTTCGCTCCAAATCAACACTAAACAACATAAACCACAGCAGTGGGATGTTAGTTCACTTATGCTGAGTCATGAAAAGGTGACTCACTATCCCTTATAGAGAAGACAGCTTTCCTCGTTAATAATATCACTAATATAGAATATTTCTGCTTTTTTTTTTAACTTTGAGGAAACTGGCACATCAGATGGAAAAGATTCGTCCGAGGCAAAATCTTTTTAGGATTTGCTTTTCTTGTCTTAAATATTCAGCGAACAATCTGTCAATGTCAGGTGATGTATTAGATTCAACAGATTGGAACTAGTAGACCGTGCAGCTGCAGCTCAACCCTGCGTTTCTCTTCATCGAATCTTCCCAGGACTGCGAGGGCCCTTTGAAGGTGGGGGTCAGTTAAAAAAGAAAGATGCACTCATGGTAAAAGACCTGCTGCTGACTGAACACCTGAGTGTTGTTGGTCTCCTGAAACACACATTAAAGATACGATTGGCTCTTTGAGTCACTTGCTCTATAAAAACATTTTCCATAACAAATTGATGCATTATATTCATATTAATTAGTTTCCCAAAGTAAATGTTACAAAGACACTTTTTTGTGTGCTATTGCTATATCAAAACTGACACCAGGGGGCGTAGGAGACACCCGCCCACCTACACTCACATTATGCTGAATATACTTAAAAGCACTGCGTGTATAATTTTACATGTTAAATTAACAGGTATCTCCAACCAGTGTTTAGTATTACTATAGTATTACTATACTACAGTATAGTCATTGTACAAGCTTACACTTTGAAATCAGTAATTACATAACAGGTTTAACAAAACAAATATCAGATTATATTATTGTGTGACGTGTAATTAATCTTGTTTTTAAACAAGAGTCACATTTCACATTAATCATCATTGAATGAGGGCAAACCTGCGCTGCCTAATGTACTGAAGCTAATAAAATAATCAATTCATCACAAGACCTTTGAACTCCACCAAATGTTTTCTAATCAATATCCTGTATCGTTACCTATTTTCTTTTCTGGGACAGAGCTTTGTTTTAATTAAAACTTAACCACTGAGTCCTTTCACACAACCTGGAACATCTGTCCTCTCATTTGATGATTAAAATGGAAGATTGTGTTTCTACGAGGCGTAATTCAATTCAGAATAAATGGTCTGCTGTCACAATAACAGATGACAATGTTTCAAATGCTGTTGTCTTCCTTTCTGTTTTGCAGCTTTAGTCAACTAATACCTGACTTATATTGGATGGGATATAACAAACCTCTCTGCTGTGCTGCTTTCTACACCTACTAAATATAATTTTATTGGCATTTGTATTGAGAGAAACATACAGGCTGGAAGGAACTGCTCACCTCAAGGGAAGCAACAGAAAATAATCCCAATCTCAGATCCCTCAAACCACCTGTTCCACTGCAAGTAGCAGTGATGACTTCCAGATTAGATTAGAGCTCAGCCTATATATGACATCATCTCTCATATTACTATCTAACCAGATGACTTAGCTTCGGTTTTAATGACAGAGGGCCTAGTCAGATGTGTTATTGCTATTTTAAGAGGATAATAATGGGCGAGCAGCTTCCTTTGATATCGTCCTAAAATATTCTCGGGCTGAAAATTCACACTGCACTTCAACTTTGATATCAAAAGGGATGTAATCAAGCTCAGATGAGGATCTTCCTCCCATTAATTGGATTACAGAATAAAGGGACCTCTCATGTGGTAAAAAGCCAAGAAATCTACACTATCAAAAAAAAAAAGAAAAAAAAACAATATTGAAAAATTCTAATAATTGAGTTTAGGAGAAAGTGTGTCGAATGCATTAACAGGCATCGCATCCACACAAGGAAGCATCGTGTTTAGCGTCTATAATTGTGTGTCACAACATTCTATTTGCTTAAACATTATCAGACATGGCTGGAAGCTGGTGATTTACATTTCGTAAGCTTGTAGCATCCTCTCCTCTGAACATGCAGCAACTTAATGAACCCGCCAACCCGGCGCAGTAGCATTTGTAATTGCTTCCTTTTCATTCAAGGCCATTGTGCAGTGACTAAGATAGGCTGGAGTGCCATGCAAAAATATCACCAGATAAGCAGGGGATGCAGCAGCGTTTGCAAGAAAGGAAGGAAGGAAGAAATGGAAGAGGCCTTGAGATAAAGTGAAAGGGAATGAGAGACAGTGAAGGAACCAGCAAGGCCTGCTTTTTTTGTTGTTGCTTTTTTTTGTCTGCAGGGGTGTTTTTTCAGGTAAACATAATAAAGACACCGAAGTCATTTTGAGTTATTCAAATGTCACACAGTCATTTTCTGTTAACAAGTACAAAATAAAAGCACAATATTTCACAAAATTCTGTATATTTTATATATAAAAATGTGTTTTATACAACATGAGTTACACATGAAATAGATACATTACATACATTCAGTGCAATATGTACACAATATGGAACATGGCCGCCGCACTTCTTCAACAGCGGAACCATGTTTGAAATAGCACAAATAGAATTATAGACAAGTACAGTGAAAAGGTGGATATGTGCTGCTTAAATATCTTCCAGTGAAATAACAAACAAGACCTGATTGCTATTAAGGCATTAACAAAGTCTGTTTCTTGTTATATCCATTGTGCGTCCGTCCAAGTGAGATTCTGGGAGAAAGTCTCAGACATCTACGCCTGCAAGTAGGTGATGTGGTTATTTCTATTTCGTCTCATGCGGCGGACTTTTCCTTGGCCGGTGTGCTTTTTCCTTCCTGAAACAAAAAGTGTATATAAACTGATTAGTATAGGATTACGAATATTTGCTTTCAGTGTTAATAATAATAAACCAACTTAATAACTTCCTCAATTATACAGTATACTTTTTCTGGGCGTCTTTACAGTTACATAATGATTGGATGCACAGCAGAAATGGTTCCTATGTGTGCATGCTGATGGTTGCTTTAGACGCCAAGCAGATATCTAAATCAGCTAAAAGTTATTTGGCTTCCTCACAAGCTGTCTATAACTTTCTGAACCCTCCAAATTCAAACCGACACATTGGCATTATAAGAATACAAATCCTGCTCACACCTTTAACACACACGTCCATGCAGCTCTGCCTCGAGATAAAGTTGTTGCTGCTCCCTCCACAGCCCGAGTAGCTGAACTCCTCGCACATCTTCTTGGCTGTGTTGTAGTAAAATCGTGGTATAGAGGCTGAACATCTCCCTTTGTCAAGGCGATCCAGGCAGAGCACAGGCACAGCTGAGAATGAAGCACACAGTGAGACTGACAATTAGTCTTTGGACAGAATTTCTAAAATGCCAACTAGATAATTCATCAGAAATAGTTTTCTTTCAGTTCCAAAACAATATGTGTTTATAGTATTTAGATTATTATGGTACATGCAAATATAATTCTGCTCAGACGCAGCACTTAAGGAAAAAATATGTTTTTACTAACTTTTCCGTGGACTGCAGTACTCCATGCAAGAGTTGAGATCCTGGAAGCGGTTGGAGTTCCCCTGGCAGCCGCCGTAGTAGAAGGACTCACACTGCATGCTGGTCATGTTGAAGAAGTAGCGACTGAAGAGGGCACGGCAGGGTCCCTCCTCTTTAGGAAACCTGCAGATTTGGGGAATCTCTGGACGAGACAACGACAAGGGTTTCAGCTTCGGGAGTGTATGTGCACCATTCCACCAGAGGGCACTTAAAATGTCTTGAATCAGGGAAGCAGTTATGAGCGTCTTCAAGTACACTTTCAAACACAAAAGAGGCCGGCAAGGGTAAAACCAGCCTCCATAACTCTCACAGTTGGGCGATTTCACCATCCAATGCGAGCCCATTCCTACCACTATGAAATGATAAATATCCTGTAAATAATTATAATGATAACCTTTCTTTAAATTTCAAAATTGACATTGTATAGTGGCAATAGTGGGAATGATAATGAAAAATGATTTTGAGACAGTAAGTCATTACATTGAGCTAATAATTAAGTTTCAGATACAAAGTCATTATTCCAGCTACAAAGACATTATTTTGAGATAATACGTCATAATGTAAAGATACAAAGCAATTATTCTCAGACGGTTTCTCGTTAGTTTTGGACAGTAAATCATTATGTTGAGATAGTATGTTTTAATTCAGAGATAATAAGTAATTATTTCGAGGAAGCTTCCCAGTGTAATAACCCATCAGGGTGGCAGACCTGCTCTTCCATACATTAAAGCACTGACTTACTTGGGATTCTGAAGCATGTTTTCTGGCACTCCTGATAACTCTTGAAGTTATTGTCATTCCCTTGGCAGCCTCCGTAGGAGAAGATCTCACACTTCTGGGTGATTGTGTTGTAGTAATAGCGTTCAATATCAGCTCTGCAAGGTCCCTCGTCCACTTGAAGGAGACACACAGCTGAAAGCAGCACACACATTACTACTCCAACACGGAAACAACGAGACAATGAAGCACGATATTACTGAACACTCGCGATATTGTTATAACGTCAACATAGTCAACAGGTTTTATAGAGGAACATGTATCTGTTACCTTTGGGTTGCAACGCCAATACGTCGTAAAACGAGGACACAAATGCAAACACTGCTAACGTGCAAAACTCCATTGTTCAACTTTTGCTCCAGCTGAGGTCTTTTCCGCTCTCCCGACCATCGCAGACAGACGCGGTTTTATACTTGACTGAAGTCCTCTCGGAGGAAACTCAGGGGCGGAGATGTTCTGACTCATTTCCATACTGCTGTGCAGCTCCACAACAGTGGTGATGAATTTATTAATGACATCAGACAAGGGGTCTCTCAATGTTGTAATATTTGCGTAGACGAGTGACAGTTTAGTGAGTAAGGACGTGTGAAAATTACTTTCACTGGTTCATTGGGACGATCGTGACGTAGGCAGTTACCCATCCCTGTTTCTCTGTTAGGAGTGAAACTGTCTTGTGAAACATTAACACGCACGCGCACACACACAATACAATATTTGTAATTGCATATCTGAGTTAAATTCCTTAGAATTCAATGTGGCCATGACAGTTAAATGTTGGCTATTTGAATCCACCGTCATAATTAGGACAGTTAAGCATCTCCACCTTGACAGCTGCAGGCTAAATACTGATTAGCCCTCATGTCAATTAACCTGAAACATAAGGCACCACCCCTTGACCCATATGGGAATAATACAAAATAAAACAGCATCACAATAGCCAAAACCCCAAATAAATGGTGAATGTTTTCTGAATACATGGTATATTTATTTAAAGATTTCCAAAATACAACTGTGTGATTCAGCCTGCCTTTTAAAAGCGTACTTAAGACACTGGCATGATCACAGGTTTTGTTGTTGATCACACGTGGGGTTTTGTTTTAATCAGATTAGTGGATTAGAATCATTTATGCAGATTACTTTATAACCCAGATTGAGGAGAGGAGAGGGATTCTTCAGCAGGATTGCAGGGGTGAAGGACTGCTGCCTGTAAACATCCGTGAGTATTGTTATATTCCCTTCTTTTCTTTTTTTTTTTAAATTGCCAAGAAATAGCATTCAGGATTTTTTCACCTCATACAG
>CAAKHC010009337.1:0-18859 GCA_901007825.1 Macroramphosus scolopax | reverse complement strand
AATTTTGTGACGTCATCTTTGCACAGTTGTGTAGTTAACGCGGTGACAACTGTCCAGAAACAGACTAATTAAAACCAGCCACGTCTGTGGGAGTTCCTGTGACATAATGTCACTCCAGGGTCAACTTTTGCCATGATGACGCACACACATATGGCCTCCAGAGGAAAACTACTAGCCTAGATTACGAATTCGTAAAAGTAGAATTCATGGCAGAGCTGTACAAGTGCACCGGATGAGGTGGCCAGTGAGTGTTATATGATTTTATAGGGATAATGTCGTACTTTGTTGCTTGGACAGTCAGCATACTCTTCAGAGACTGATGTACGTCAAACAGTGTAATCTTGCTTCAAATGGCTGTGTTAAGTATTGGGACTCATTGGGGGTTTTGATTTGTAATACGATTCATGGGACACGACTCCTGTGTGAAGAGTTTCTGCTACCAGAGGGGTTAGGTGAATACTTAAGGTTTGTAAAGGTGCTGGATGCAGATAAACAAGGATGGCAGCTGGACATCTGAGAGGGCTTCGGCATTCAGATAAAGCCAGCTGGGCCTCCTATTTGTTTTAGTTTAGTTTCGCCCAGACAGATATAATATATATATAAGATGACTCTCTGCTCTTTGCTTGGGCGTGGGTCGGATTCAATAACAGTTTTTTCAGTACATTAGGTTAGGTTCAGACTCTAATGTCACCTGATAGAGGCCTCAGTAGATTTACGACTGTACAGTCTAAAAACCCACAGTTAAGATAAAATTTAACGTCCTTAACATCCGTACAGGGCTTCCGAAGCTCAGCCAACTCTTGGCACATTTTACTCTGTAAAACTGATAAATGACTTAGAAGTAAGCCAAAGATACGTCACAGTCAAATGAAGACTGACGCTAATGTTCAACCTGGACGACCGGAGTGTAATGAGTTATGGAGCTTGCATTGTTCAGATATTCAATTGGCCTCAGTAGAATTGTAAACAAATTTTGGATTTAATGTCGACACAAGATAAATGTCAATAAGAGGAGTGAAATGCAATTCAACATCCATGTGGGGCCTTTCAGACTTATTGAAATGCTTGTGCTCGCTTACATGATTATCAGACCTGTGTTTTATTCCACTGAAACTCTGTCTTTCCTGTTTTTCCCAAAATATTCTATCGTTGTATTTGAGATTTAATATCATATTAACGGTATACGTCATGATAAAGTATTATTCTGTAAATTCAGTTAAGAAATGGATTTAATAACCATCCATCCATCACAATTTTATTATTCTATTCAGAAACTCCATACAAACAAAAAATAGTCTTGGGTGGGTTTGGCAATATCACATTTCTACCATTGTATATAGTATATACACATTCATTTTATATACTGTATACAACCGTCATTTTGCCCAACGTTAGTCAATTTTGTTAAAATTGTATGTATTTTTTGTATCAACAGTTAGACATTCATGACATGTAGAACATTTGTTTTTGAGAAAACCAAAGCCGCAAATTATGTTAAGAAGAATTCAAAGCGAGCAATAGTAATGTGACTCATTTTGAATGTGTAGTACGAGACAGACATCGTAGACAGAGCGTGCCGGAATAACAACAAAAAGCTAATTTAAGGGAGACAGAAAAGATGTGGCGGTAAATGAAGGGAGGCTTGTTCTGTGACTAACCCCACAGAGGATGCCAGCAGATTGAAAATAAACTCCTACTGGGAATAATGGGAAGGATGAAAATGTGAAAAGGAAATGCAGAACAATATGGTGTTAGTGCAGGAAAGGGATGCTTAGTTTATTAAAAGAATTCACTGTAGGATAATGTGTGTAAGGATTGTATACAAGTGGGTTATAGGAAATCCCTCAGTGAGTGCTCAAGGCCAGACCTTCACAGCGACGGTGTTTCCACTACAGTGGCGTGGAGTCGGTGGTGGACTGTTGACAGCGTGTGAGCTGTGTGTGCATGTGCGGTGCATTGAGTGGTGTTTTCATGTGCTGATTTATAGACTTGCAATGTGACTTCAATGCCACAAAATAAGTGAAACCTCCAGAGCTTCCCACATGAAACACGAACAAGCCGGACAAAACCGGCTTTGCGTGTAATGTCAGTTGTTTGATGAAGACGAGGAGTCCAAAAAGATCTGACCAGCGGTTCTAGGAAGAGGATCCACATGTGCAGCCTCCCTTTGTTTCACACCTCTGACATCTCAGATGTCAGGGAACAACCCTGAACGCCAGACGGCTGTAATTCTTTTTGATTTATTGTCATGCACATAGGACCTTTCCTTCACCAACTTCTTTCTATTACAGTCGACATTAGTGTTGCCAACATTCTGCATCTGTTGTACAGCCTTATTACTTCTGCTGCACATATTAGAATTGTTTTTTTAATAGCTTAGGCTTCTGCTCATTTATTTCTTTTTGATTTTTAAATGTAATGTAGCTGTGAGTGAGACTGATCCAACCTCAGTACAAGTTTGAGTTCTACTAACACCAACTTTAACTTTCAGAATGTCTTGTGTCAAAACCTTTAAAGACATCCTTCGTGCTAGGACCTGCATAACACACAATATATAGTAGGTAATATGGGTATAAATACATGTAACACACAACAACAATATGAAACCTCATGAAAGCTCCTTTCTGTCGTTAACAGTTACAAAGTCATTACATGTTTTCTAAATCTCCGGCGATTCGGTGGCTTCTCGGGGAGACCACAGCCTCTCCACCGTATCGGACAGTCGGCTAGTGAAATGTTCTTGACCCTCTTACACGTGACACATTGGTGATGTGAAACTGCTCTGGAATGTTACACAAATTGACCACAACCTCTGTGAGGAGACTACAGATCACTCCCTGGTGACCTCTGTGTTTCCGTTTCCAGGGACCAGTCGTTCCTCCCTTTCCCCCCTCTGGATCTGAACTTTGAACGTTGACCAGTTTATTGCAGGTTAAAGGGGAACTGTACCTGCTTTTTTACCGCCTGGCTTCGTGTTAGAATGTAAGGAAAGTGTGACAGATTCTGGCCCAGATTTGTGCCACGTGTAACTGCTGAAAGTCGTCTCTGTTCCGGGCGGTAAAGATGATGTCCATGTTTTTCGTTCCGTATCCAGACGTCTCTAAGCCAGTATGTTTTTTTTGGCACGTTGAATTGGCTGGTTTGCGTTTGTGTTTTTTGGAGGAGGTAAATGAGGACACAGGTCTTTTCGCAATCTTGGAAAAAACCTTTGAATTGTTCTTCAACACTTTCTTTTCTGTTATTGGAATATTAAACGCAGGTCTTGGCTAGTTTAATGACTTGGTGCTTTCAGCCTCAAGCATAAATTTAACCAAAGCAAAATGAAAGTTGAGTTTCTATTCCACATTAATGCACATGGCTCATTTGCCTAATGTCATTGGCCAGAAGGTCACAATGGAGGATTCCCATTCCCATCATTTCAAATGATGGTGCTTTAAAATTAATATACACCAATGCAAACAAATGATATATGTAGGAACCACAAGGAGAGATAGTGCATATATTTATTATATATTTGGTTTCTTCCAAATGGTATAACAGTACTCGTAATACCAACGTTACAACGCAGAAACTGTGGTTGACATTGTGTTTTAAAACTTTGTGATGACCAACCCTCCCATGTCCGGTAGAATTGTTTCACACAAACAGTAACCACACTATAGGTGTATCGGCCATTCTCTCTGGAGCAGCTTGAGTTCCCCCAAAAATAGCCCCTGAATGAGCTTCTCAATAGCCGAAGCATTTGTAAGTGCTTCTCCAGCTGTGGGCCACTTCCAGGTTCTCGAAATGAGTCACGGCACCAAGGTTCACTCATTCCAAAGTCTATTTCAAAGCCAGGTTGCAACCCACTTTTCACTCCCTGCAGGGCATTTTGTTCATGACTAACGAAACCAGCCACCGGTGAAACACACTGACGAAGCACAATACTGCTTGAATTCGACCGGAGAGTCCAAACAAACGCTGCTCGTACTGTTGAAGAATATTATGTAAAGTACGGTGGGAAGAGGCGTAGAATCCATTTGTTCCTCACTTATGATTGTTTTATTTCAGTCTGATACAAACCACCACTACGCTGGTAGTTCTGAACTCATAATATTAATAATATTATCATAACCTTAAGGTCGGTGAATCGGTTTTTATCCACTGATTTTGGCTATATTGGCCATAAAATACTGTTTCGGACCGTCACTATAAAATCCACCAGGATTCATGGTAGTCTTCCTGATAGTTGTAGCATGTTGACAAACAGAGGCGGAGGTATGTCTCATCAAAGTCTTGTTTTTTATCACCGTTTTTCTGCACCGCAATGACTATTGATACCAATCTTTAGTCATTGTTTTATAAGCCTGCAGCTTGTCATATTGTCTGTCACCAGCCACGCCTTGGTTATCAGTAGGGGACACGTAGGCAACAGCATGCCGTGCATGCTCTCCCTGTATTCATCATTGTCATCATTATAGATTCCTCATGTAATACGTTTTTCCAGGCTGCTCTCTATTCATTGATGTGTAATACCTTTTCTAGCTGTCTGCTAGAGATAGATTACATAGACTTAAATGTGGATGTGCACCACACAGCAGGAAATATGTGTTAGCACCATTGTATGTGTTTTTCCTCTCATACTGTAGATGCTTACGGTCTTTGTTATAGACGAGATGGACCGTCATAGGGTCATATTCATTCACGTCTAAAATAAATATGTAAAGATATTGTAATACAAACTGTAAATTGCACTCAAACACACGTAACTATATGATGTCTCTCTGCTGTTGTGTTTGTTTGCTGTAGATCATCGACCAGGACATCAACCCGTATGTTGATCAATGGGAAGCAGAAGGAAAGTTCCCAGCACATAAAATCTTCAAGATCTTAGGAAGTGCCGGCTTTTTAGGAGTCAACAAACCAGTTGGTAAAACACAAAACTTACCTATACTAACTCTATGGGATGAGCAGTGCATGCTGGGATAGATTCAAGAGGAGAGGGGGAATTGGGGGTTTGCCTGAATGTGAGAGTTTCATTTTTCTTATATCAGAGACAATTCCTTTTGAAGAATTGTCATGGTTGAATTAATTGTGCATTATCTGGAACGGAGCGATAAGGAAAGTGTCTGTTTGATTTAAAGACCCGGGAACCTTTTTTGTTTTGAAAAGAGGCTTGTTTGCTGTGAAAGGATCTGAGAGGAGATAATAAGCTCGCTGGGAAACATTAATAAGCACATCAAGGTGCCCGACTCCTGCTGTTGGAAATAAAAGCCTCTTTGCGTGATTGGGCCTCATTGACAACCTTTAACAAGTTCTACCAGTCACAATTGTTAACATAACAACATTATGAGTGACTGTTGAAACATGCCAGATGTGAACCTCCTTACCTGCCTTTGTAATGTTCGTTCGACCACCGTAAACCAGCCAGTCATGAGCATCAAATAACAGTTTTAACAACCTAAAATGTTTTGCCGTGTGTTCACTAAACATGTGTCCATTATATGAAAATGGCTGAAGGGTAAGAAAACAGGGTTTTTTTTTTATTTTCTCACTGTTGCCATCACAAAAACTGCCACGGTGGAATTTAAAACATAACAACGGAAATATAACCCAGCTCAAACCAAGCAGACCGTCTTTGCTCTCAAGGATGGCATTTTTTAATCCAGGAAGACAATGAAAATGAGTCATCATTTGAAGTTGTGGTTAGAATTCGGATGCACCAAAATTAATCTCCCAGCAGTGGAAACTAAAGTGTCTCTCGCCTCCGTGTGCAGCTCGACCGCTCGGCTTTGAGGAGCGGTCGGTCCATTGTTTTCTCAGATGAATTCACGTTCCATTAATTTTCTTTCTCTCTGACAGCCTCGCATTATAGATGGTCTGGTTTTGAAATGTTCCCACTGTGATGATGGGCGCTGGTGTCACAGCAACATCCCACAACAGCTGTCTGCTGCATTATATCCCCTTTCCAGCTGTGTTACAGCCGGCCAGGGTGAAGGAAGTAACAGGATGAGGAGAGTTCAGGCACTTTAAAAAACCGGTGGTTATGATGTGTGAACGTTTAAAGGGATTGTATGACAACTAAGTAATTCTACAGAAACACGATCACAAAAATAGATTTTATATATTTGCGACTTGCCAGTCTCACCATGACGACATCGCCGTGTTACAAACAGCCGAAGCTGGAAAGGAACACATGTGTGAACAACACTGTGAGGAAGACTCCCCCGGCAGTCTGTAGGTCAGAGCAGAGGGAGGGCAAGGGAATTAAAATGTGCTGAGTGCACAAGCCTTAGGCATTAGTTGTCAGGATTATAGAGGAGGAACAGCCATACTGAAGACTTTATTATCAGGTGGCAGATTACCTGCAATGATGTACTGCAGAAACACATCAGTGTTTGGTGAAGCTGTTAAAAAACGAGTGATAGAATGATATGAAAGAATAATATTTTGGTATTATAAGTCCTTTCTAAATTACATGTTAATGATATGTTCATCAGAGCTCTCTGTAAACATTTAAAACAGGAGCCAATCAGACCATTTCAGTCCTAAACTAAGTCTAATCTTAGAGTTAAAATCTTATCAACTCCTATTCTCGACTATTGTTTCCAGGCATTATGTGACTCGGAGCTCCTCTGTGGGAACTGAGGACTTTAAATCTGGAGGTGTTGCGAGCTACCAGTGGACTTTATAAACGTACGGCAGGTGATTCTAAAACCGCCAACCAAGTTAATGTTCCTATAACCTTCGTGGACACACTGTAAAACCTCTTCCCCGTGCACAAGGAAAAGGATTATTACCTTTCAAAACATGAGAACAGGAAGTTTTCCCAAAAGCGCCACGTTGAGGGAGAAGACAGGGATGACCCCGGGCAGCCGGCCCGTTTTCCTCTGTTTTGACAGCGAGGTATCTGCATTTCGCGCCAGGGCAGCGGCCTTGTGTCCTGCCTGACGGATAGAAGCTGGCGGGCAGCCGGTACAGTTTCCTCCCATACTGTTTATAGATGAATAACCTCTGATTGCTCTCTCATTATTTCTTCTTTAGTAACATGATAATATTTTTTCGAAACATTTCTAACAGGGACTTTTCATTATGATAATGTACAACACTTCCATTGTTGTACATTCATACTAGTGTAGTTATGCCTTTTCCCTTTATATTAGTTGCTCCATCACAGTCCAGGAGACGAGTGTCTGACACTGATCCACTGGTCGTTCTTTCCCATGCTGTCGTCCTCCAGGGAGAAGTGATCAGTGTTATCATCCGGCCACTTGTGTTGCCGTGCATGTTTAATACAGCAGGACAATGGAATATAAAAGGATGCTAACATATGCTTGACCTACACCAGCTCTTTGATCAGCCGGTATTTGTTTTTATGGGCTTACAGCTGATGAGAACATCTGCTGTATAGAAGAAACATATGGGTATAGGATTGACATTTGTGACAGAACTGTTTGTTTTCCTTCTGCTTGCTTGTCCAACCAGGCGGCCTGCTGTTTTTCTTTAAAGCGGAATAAACCTTGGTGCTTCCCTTCGTCCACATTATCCACCGCAGGGTTTCCAGCGTGCGGTATCGCTGCACAGCTGCACCTGTTTCCTCTTATTTTTGGCTCCCCCCACTCCCATGTTTGCTTGACCCACTATATCGAAATCTTTTGTCTCTCCCTATTTATTTCGCTCTCTTTCTTTCACCCGACAGTCAAACTGACACCGCTTCTCATTGTTAGATTACCAGTCTGACGGGGGATATTAAACCACTTTGCTAGAGGCCTCAATGTGGTAAATCTGCACATAATTATCCATTGTCAGCCAGTGCTGGTATCCATCATCCAGAGGATGGCATACAGTAATTAGTCATTGGGTAATCTGAGCATCGCACATCTCTAATGCTGTTACTTTCATCAAGAGATTTGTCCTCCATGAATTACTGTCCGGTTACATTTACCAGACCAGTATGATACGTTGGTGTCTGACGTGTTCTGCATTGAGACCATTAATTTGTGTGTTTTGCCACTAACAACTTGAGAGAAATGCATTATGAAAGCGGGTCCTTACGTAGATACTTCCATAACTGTCCCTTAGCATTAAGTACATTAGTAGGAACACCAGGCTGTTCATTTCACAACGGCTGCCGCAACTGATGATGAAAGGCAAAACAACAGGCAGGTGAAGAGACGGGTCTGACAGAAAGTGGTGTTTTAAATTGGGTTTATAATGCTCTGATAAAATCCATTAAGGACCTGAGGTCTTTGCAAATGTCTCCCCTGGCAGTGTGGAGGAAATGGACATCCATTTTTGACTTTTTCAGTAAATGGGGGTGTTTAAGAGATCAAAATCGAGATTCATATACTAAGTAGAACAGATGAGATGACAGTGAGGGTCTCTTATCTGCAGCATGCTGTTGATATCCAAAGTAAAATGGTAACATCCACTAATTAAATTGAGCGCAGGCTGTGGTGCCATCAGATCACTCACAGTATGGATAATGTGTGCTTTGTGTGTGTGTGTAAGGGAGACTAGGAAACTGGTTTGAAGGGGAAATGTAAAGACTGTGCATCTTTTTCAGAGTATGGCGGCTTGGGGCTGGACTACAGCTACAGCATAGCAGTGTCAGAGGAGCTGGGTAACATCCACTGTGGAGGCATCCCCATGGCTATCGGGGTACAGACGGATATGACCACCCCCGCACTGGCCAGGTACAATCCTACAGACCTTATATTGAGGACCCTCAATCCCTTTGTACACTTCCCAAATCCATATCCATGTTTTTATCATGACAAACCCTTTTTATACACAGTGTTGCAGGCAAATCCCCCAAATGTGGATATTTAAGAAGTGAGTCATAGCTATAGACTGCAGGCAGAGGATTATGCAATGGATCAATTAATTGATTATTGACAGTGTCTGCAGCATCATGCTGCTGCACCAGCTAAGATAATCTCAATTGATTTTTAGTGCAGTGTGTTCGTGCATGTCAGCAGGCAGATATGCGGATACAGATTTACTTCAGGCAAATCAAGATGACAGCCCTCTGAAGTATCATTAATACATAGAGAGGATAATGTGGAATATCACGCTGCCATTACAGATCTTTTTTGGTCTTTTCCTGTGGCCCTATTTTTTTCTGTCTTGCCGAATGAAAGTTCAACTCCCAGGATGGCATGTGTATGAATTTAATTAGTGATTTTCTCCGCCATGTAGGCCTCGGCTTGTTGTGATACTCTTCTTCCAGTGAAACGACTGCTGGTGACATAAGACAGATCTCAGTGAAATAGACAGCTGCAGTCTCCGGAGATTAATTAGGGGATCTACACTAGCCTGCAACAAGGTTTTAGCACAAAAAAAGCAGTAAAAAAATGGATCCAATAGGAGCTTCAGGATAAGATTCCTCCCTCTGTCCCACTGTAACTGTAATCGCCTGAAACATGGCGGGTTGTTTAAAGCCAACGCTATCTACTGCTCTGGTTTGACACAGCCACAGTGCAGTTTAAGTTTCATACAACTTTTCTTAAACATTTGCATACAAATCATAGATATGGACAGAATTCTAGATGTCTTCTTGATATCACGTTACATGCTTTGTAACTCTGTGCAGGTTTGGTTCTGCCGAGCTAAAGAAGGAGTTTCTTCTTCCGTCCATCCTGGGGGACAAGGTCGCCTGCCTCGGCGTTAGTGAAGTTGGGGCAGGCTCTGATGTCTCAAGTGGGTTTCCCCTTCATCATTTATAATCATATCATTTCCTTTATCTCCTGAAGGACCAGTCAGAGGGAGAGTTTCACTTATGATGCAAAGTAAAAGTATTGAAATGAAGAAATACTGCAGTTATGAAATCCAATTTTCACCCGTATTCACTCAGGGATGACAAGCTGTATGTGCAGGCCTCTGCCATCAGATTTCTGGATTAGTTTGTGCTACATACTTATTACACTTTAAGCCTTCTGTGATACACCAGAACCAGTAACGCCATTTAGCTTCCAGCCTTTAGATTGAAGGAACAGAATTGTATTTCTTTCCTCGTGCACCCACTGATACGTTTCATTTGATCTTCTATCCTGACTCTCATCTCTTCAATTGTGACTATGATCAGGTATTATGACCAAGGCAGTGAGAAAAGGGGATGAATATGTGATCAACGGTGGGAAGATGTGGACCACCAACGGCACCCAGGCGGACTGGATGTGTCTCCTCGCCAACACCAGTGACGGCCCCCCACACAGGAACAAGTCGCTCATCTGTTTACCCATGAACCTGCCAGGTGGGCTCAGCCGGGTGTTTGTACAATTTATAGGGATACTATTCCTATAAAAGCAGCTTAATAATCTACGTTTAAAGCTAATTGGCCAATTTTAACATACAGTACTATTTTCTTATGCAAGTCACCTTCACACAGCGTCTCTATATTTCTACGTATTCTATCATCAGAATTCTTTATTATCAGTGCGCCTTTCCCAAGATGTATGATGACGTCTGTTTCCCTCTCTGTAGGAGTACACATCGCCCGAAAGATTGATAAACTCGGTATGTGGTCATCCGACACAGCGGAAGTGTTCTTCGATGACGTCCATGTTCCCTGCAAGAACATCATCGGCCAGGAAGGAATGGGCTTCACCTATCAGATGCTTCAGTTCCAAGAAGAGAGGCTCTGGGCTGTGGCTAATGGTGAGTGAGCTCCATATTTCCCACTTTATCCTCCAATCTCTCCTCAACACTCATCTCATTCCAACAGATTTCCCAAGACCCTGTACAGTTGCTGCAGTCCAAGACAAATAGGGAGTTGAGGTCACTTAGTTCAAGCAGTTCGAGATGTTTGTTTACTTTTAATTTTGACTAACAAGCGTCAGTCAACATGTTCTTTGGCAGACGTCCTGAGAAACAGTTCACTGGAAGTGAAACTGCATGATGTTACTGATTATGACCCGCATATGTTTTCTCTGACGCTTTCATCCTTCATGGTATAAATCAGAGACAATAACTCTCACAGTCATGCAAGTCTTGTTGCTATCCAACAAAATGTTAGTGATCCAATCCACAGCAGGATACTTGAAGCTAATGTGGATTCAGCAGTAGTGAGTCTTGACCATCTTGTTGAGCGAGGATGATGCAAACCCTTCATCACTTCTGTCTTTATCTCGACACCTCCAGTCATGACCACGATGGACAACATCATCCAGGAGACCATCGACTACACGAGGCAGAGGAAGATCTTCAAGCAGCCTGTCCTCCACCACCAGGCGGTACATTTCAGGTTGGCTGAACTGCAGACGGAGGTTGAGTTGCTCCGCTCCCTCCTCTACCGTGCTACAGGTGGGATCACTTAATAGACTATAACTTCATGACATTAATGGGTTTCATGTTAGCTTGAAATTGTTGGCTGCATCTCACTTTGCTACGCAGCTGGATTCTTCTACTTGTTCTTGAACCAAAGTCGTTCAGACCAATCGGTGATTACTTTAGGTGTAAAGAGGGCGAGAAGAAGCTGTTCGTTCGGAAACAACAATGACGTCTCTTTAAGAGGTTAACGTGGAGGCTGCTTAAGCATCATGTACTGTACTAAATAAAATTACTAAAGGAAGAGAAAAAAGAGTCACAGCGGCCTCAATAACCTGCCAAGCATTCTCCTGAATATGCCTTCCTTTCCCGAATACTTTCAAGGAAGGACTTCCCAGATTGTTCTGATACCATCTGAGTCAGGTTCGACTGTAACTGAATCATTCCAAATCTTAATTACACCAGGAATAGGCCGGAAAGGGAAAAACCTTGAATCAGATCCAGGAAGAGTTGTGTTTGTCTTCCTCTATTTTCATAATCCATTATTAATAAGCATTTGTCACTTCCTCTGTGTTTTTTTCTCTCTCAGCATTGTACATCAAAGGCAATGATGTCACAAAATTGGCGTCCATGGCCAAATTAAAGGGGGGCCGTCTGGTCCGGGAAGTGAGTGACAGCTGCCTTCAGTATTGGGGAGGGATGGGCTTCACCAGCGACGTGCAGGTCAGCAGATTCTACAGGTGAGACTGGCCGGAGCGGAAGAACAGTATGTGACGTGTTCGGCGGCCTTGGATTTGGTGGATTAGGATGTTTGAAATAATAAACCAGCAGCCACTCGGGAACTGAATCGGATTGTTTAAATATATTTCTACACTGTGTGAATGTATATATGCCATTAATTTAAAGCATATCAGTTTTATTTTCATTCCCTTGTGTACTGTTTATATCATCTTATCTCAAAAAGATAACCAAGCCAAGTTTGTACTAAATTTGTCTTCACCGCAGGGATTCCCGGTTGATGTCGATTGGTGGAGGGGCTGATGAGGTCATGCTCGGAATCATCAGCAAGTACATGGACACTCTACCCAAGAAGTGATGTCATCAATCACTGATGTCACCTTCATGATAATGTGCTCAACTTTCAAAATGAACCGTGTGTTGTAAACAAATCACTTAAGTGCAGTTACTCTGATATGTGAAAGTCTTGAGGCGGATTGTCTGTTTTCTTTCTGTTTTACCTCGAATGTATCAGGTCAGAATTAAACCTTACGTTTGAATAACGTAATTTACTTTCTATTTCTGACTTCACAAATGGGAATGAAGCCTGTTGATCTGTTTAATGAACGCATGTGATTTGTAATGAGTTTGTTTAAATACTAAAAAAAACAATGAAATACTAGTTCATTTGTTAAATAGCACTTGACAACCATTTATTGGTTAAAAAAAAAGTTTTAAAGCATTAAATGTTTATTTACATTAAAAATAATTTTACAACATTGAAACTATAATGAACAAAACTGTTACTCTGTAATTAAGCTCTGTAATATATCCATTCATTCTTGGGGGCAAATAAACAAGATTGTGTTTCAATACAATTTGGGTCATATGTTACAGTAATCCACATGTTTCTAACACATTTCATTGCATGAGGTTCTTGTCACAGTAGCATTGATCCTCTTCTGCTCTGTTATATTTACAAGGTAAATCCAGGGAAATGACAGTTAGAACATAGGCAGGGTGTATTCTTGGTATACTATACACTGTACAGTATACACGATCCTTACCTCTCATAACCCAGTGTCCCTAATATGACTCATTTATAGGGCTTTTCTCTTAATTGGGCTCATGTTTAAAATAATAAAAGCCCTCTTCCTCACATCAACTGGTCTAGTTAACAGAATCATCAGCGTGGGTCATTTGGGAGGCAAGGATGTGTCTCCCAAATGTGTGCTTTAGTCCATAAAGTCTGGCTATCACCTCAACTTGATGAACCAGTAGAGGATGAAGAAGACAAATAAGCAGAAAAGCAGCATGTAGCACAACAGTTTAGTCTGACTGCCTCTGGAAAGCTGTTTCACTCTGCCGATTGTGGCTCCCAGCAGGCCACCTGTTGAGTCAAAGTCTGAGTCCTGGTGTGAGAAAGAGGGATAGAGATGTCCTAAGTCCAACAGACAAACAGGACAACAAACAAGCAACTCATACTGAAATTCAAGGAAGTGTTACAACATCTTGTAATGGTGGAATGTAAGTTGTATACACAGGCACTTGTCTCTAGTTAAATATGTTAATTTCAGGCTACTTTGTACTCCTACTGCACTATATGTTCCATAAATATATGTACTTGAAACTCCTAATTATTCATTTTGAAAGCAAGTTACGTTTTACTTTACAGAATAAGATTTCTACTTACATAACATATTTGATGTGGTTATAGATTTATTATCGGCAATTAATCAGACAATCAGATCACTTAAGTCATATTGAAAAAAGTGCTAAACCAGAAACCAGAAGTGCTGATCATCACGCAATTCTGGTTTCTGAGTTCTAAGAAGTGGCTCCTTTTCTCTGTAATGCAAATGAAACGTGTAAGACATTACATTGACAATGTAATGGGCAAATTACACTAGTTTCAAACATCAATCTATCAATTAAATTGAAGATAATCTTTCCTTATCCTGTCCATAATGCCATTAAGTAATAATTGTGATTGAATTACGAGGATAAATTACAGAAGGGACGGATGCAGTTATTGACATCAGCATTTCTACATTTGATAATTCTGCATCCACCTTTGGTTCCATTGATCCACAATAAGAAATGATGACTCACCATGTCGTCCAGCATTTTATTCTGGTACTTGACTTCCGTCCCAATGTCAATAGACAGCTGTGGACAAATGTCAATATTAATAATTAAGCCCAGCATTCCAATCATGTTGTTTGAGAGGATTAGTCCATATGAACGGGTTTTACAGAAATATTTACATAGGCAGACTTCAACACGTATTTTGTGCAGCTTTAGCTTTAACAATCATTAATTCAAGAAAACACATACTAGCATTCATCAATAGATCAACAGTAACTTACACTTTTTAAAGCGGTGACTTTGGCTCTCAGTCCTTCCTGTAGATGTTCATTTTCCTCTTCATACACACTGTATCCACTTGCTACATAATTCCCAGGTCCTCCTTCACCTTCACGAAAAGAAAACAATACTTTAGCTTTACTGTTGTCATCCCAGTCCTGTTATACACTACTGAATCTGACAGTCTAATAAACAAGGGCCTGAAGTAAACTCCGTTAACAACATTAGCAAGGTAAGCTAACTAGCACACAAGCCAAGTCTGACGTTAAAAACAAGATTTACTGTTTTGTCTTACCCAAACCGGGGCGCCTCATCTTGACACTCTGAAGGTAACACTGTGTGGTAATGTGTTTATAATGTGTGCGAAGTGCAATTCAGATCATACAAGCTTTAAACCAGCTCTAGTTATCACTAGCCGGGTGACTGTAGTCAGGCTGCGCACGCATATCCGCAAACGCCACGACATCATACGGTGGCCGACGAGTATTTCTTCTGACAAAGCAAAGCTATTAGAAAATAATGTATGAAAAAGAGATGTTAAAAAAGCATTCTAATATTTAATAAAGAATACATTTATTGTAACAACTTCATATTTCAGTATACCACAAAATAACTATTGTATATTCATGTATTTGCAATTAGTTTTTAATATTTAAGTGTTTTTTCATATTAAAACTATATATGATACTCAGAATGTCAAAACGATATTAAAACAGGAAATAGCAAGGAAATGTGTGCATGGTTTGTGCTTAACACAATTTATCAAACAATGGTATGGGTTACGGTAAGGAAATGGATGTAAGTCATTGTAATCTAAGTTCGTCCTCTAAAATGAAGGACATGTGTGTATGTCATTGGGGAAATCTATTTTAAAAATCATTAACTCACCTTGAAATCACAGTGGAAAATAGCACAGGGGGTTACAGAGCCACTAAACTGCAGTCCTCAGCAGCATCCATCTCTGTTTGTTGACTGCCTCTCATGCATTCTGGACTGTCAACATTTATTTAGAGCTTAAGGAGTGAGTTTAAGTTGATCATTATAAAGCAACAGTAAACACTGCATGATCCTTTCCATTCAATGTGACAATTCCTATAACAAAAAAAATATTTCACGTCGCTGCTGGCGAACGTGCTCTTGGTCATCATATTGTTTATGACAGGGACTGCTACTTACAATAATTCATATGTTCAATATCATGATCAGCCGCAGCACAGGGACCAAATGTGCTTCTGACACAAAGGTCAAAATAACCTCAAGCTTGTATTATGAAATATGAATGTCTTCTACTATATGTGCAGATGAAAACCTGATGGATTCTCTGTGCCCAAAAGGTTGAATATTTGTGACATCATTCATTTTTCTTGGTGAGCAGGTTCTTACCAGTTGTTCCCCTTGATAAAAGAAAACGACAAAACAAATATATTTCAAATAGTTTACGGTTCGGTGCATCATTTACATGAGAACATCTAATTACCAAGGCAAAACAATTTAATTAAGAGGAAAACCACTCGTACTTCCTTGCATCTAACACTTGTCTTTGAAGCACACTCGGCCCCACAGCGGCTCACATCGATGGGTTAAACTCCCTTTGGTGGGAGAAACATCTTATTATACGGAGAAAATTGCTATGATGTCCCTCTTAGGCGCAGCAAGATTGTTTACTTTGAACATTTTGAAACGTGACCACAATGAAATGGAGACAAATAGCCTATGTGTGTTTAATAATGGGGCTTACTGACATCCATCTGTGTGGGATAGAAAAGAGTTTCTTAATATCTCCAAAATCCTGGAGGTGCTGTTTCAAAGTGATTAGCTTTCTTTATCCCCTCATACATCATCCCTCAGATATCCTTGTGCCAATATTGCAAGAGACAGCTAATATGATATGAGAGATTAAAATGACTTCCATGACATTAATTTATTGTAATCCAATATCTTATAAATAAATACAAGCTTACATCCGTATCCACCATGACGCATTTCAATGCCGCAGCAATCATCTCTTTATGTCTCACCCAAAGGCTTTGCTGTATGCATGACCTTGACATGCGTGTCAAAGAAACAGAACAATATTGATTGAACTGTGAGTGCGCTTCCGAGTTGCCTTCGTGGATCTGAGAGGATTGGATTTATCAGATGGGTCTTTAGAGTGGAGAAAGACATTCGGAGGCTTGGAGGCTGGTCTTAATCCTCCCTGAATCTCTGCGGATCTAGAACACCTCTGGTCCAATTATACACACAGACGCACACACACTTTGACTTTAATGCGCAAACATACGCTGCACATATGCAAGCATCACTTCAGTGGTTTCTGTGCTACAGACAGCTTATTTGAGTCCCTGGAGATATTATATATGTATATATTCCTGTACGGTTTTGAAAGATTGTTTGCAATGTCAGGACCAGATTTGATTATTACGTGGTCGAGACCATGTGCTGTTTTCTTTACTGAGGACAGTTTTGGATCTAAAAGACACACAATTTGATAAATGCTTCTTCGTGACATTTGCAATATCAGGAATAATTAAAGAAATATATATATTTGTATGAATAAAGCAAAGATTGATACCCATATATATACTCTCATGTATGTATGTAAATGTCAAGCCCCTGCAAGCAGCTGTGCAGCTTGAGGACTGGTAAGGGGGGAGACGGCTTGCTCTGTCTGAAGGCAAACAACTGCCTGCTACAGCTCCCTTATAAAATCACATTATTTTTAACTTGTGTGAA
Source organism: Macroramphosus scolopax (assembly GCA_901007825.1). Taxonomy (NCBI): domain Eukaryota; kingdom Metazoa; phylum Chordata; class Actinopteri; order Syngnathiformes; family Centriscidae; genus Macroramphosus; species Macroramphosus scolopax. The sequence goes on along the minus strand of CAAKHC010009337.1, from coordinate 1,795 downwards.
CCATCAAAAATGTATAATTATCTGTATTACATGGATTATGCCGAGATTTTTCTCGGCCAGCAACCAAGAAATAGTGGAACCCATAAACCAAGAGACAGATATGAAGTGATCGGTTTGACTCCTTTGAGATGCTGGTTGGGTTTTTGTGTCATTTTTCAACATCTCATTCTGCTTCCAGTCTCTATGTTAAACTAACAAAGTGATAGACATCGATTTAAACGGGTACCAATCTATTCATTTAGATCCCCGCAAGAAAGCAAATGTCAAACTGTTCCTTGAGTTAACTTCATTAAACACCATTCCTCTGTATCATCAACTAAGAAAATAAATGGCAACATTGAGATGTGCTTGCTTATTGATTCACACAAGTTAAGGATAATAATGCTTCTAACGTTGTATTCTTCAGCAACTGAGGACAGACATCTGCTGCATCGTTCAGGCAAGTAAATCGATTGCAGCAGTCTCATTATAAGGAAACAAGATCTGGATAAGCTGAACTATTTTTCATTGGTTTGACTTTGGCAGTCGTTGTTATTTCTAACTAGCGTGATAGAACACGACTCTTAATGTGCTGATTGAAGTCGAGAGAGTTGAGACTTGGTCACAAGCCGAAGAAACCACGAAGTGATGAGTCCAGAAAATAACTTGTATGAAAGAATATCAAGTTCACAAGTAGTGGGATTGTTATGAGACCCAATGTCGACAGATCAATAGAAATAAATACACAACAGTCCCGTCATTACTTCTACTGCCAACACAGCCAGTGGTAAATCCTGAGAATTTACTGACCCCCCCAACAGCCTCGCTTCAGTTGAGAGAGAGTGAGGGTAGATTGATGGTGTCTATAAATACTGGTAATACCGTCAGGAATAGGAAGAGCTGCAGGGAAATCCTTCACAAGGGGAGCCGGTTGGAGAAAAGGGTGCGACAGTCTTTGTTTTAAGTTGAGTTAATGTGAGCTGGTGAAGGTATTTGGGAGGAAAGTAGGATGTGCCAACACCCGAATAGTCGATTGAGGTTGGACCAGGGGAGAAGTGTGTGTGAGCAGAATGTAAATAGTCCCTCCAAACACACTCAGTAATGCCCCAATAACTCGGCTGTTATGGATTAGCATTCTGCAATCAGTTGAGTTTGCATGCCATATGGCAAGGCCGGCCCCAAATCAGCTGAAATGGAGAATCGCTCACCTATCGCCGCACCGCACCGCTCACCAGATACTGCTGATGCTTAACAATATCTGGCTCGGCCCTGAGTAGCATAATTTCTCCAGAGAACAGAGCAACGAATGAGTCAGATGATGGAGGGGAAGTGCGGAGGGAAACATGCCGCGGGAAAGATCAAAAGAATGCTGGTGCGCTTCCTACTATTAGTCTCAGGAGAAAGGATTTTGATTCACACATTTAACACTGCTTTGAATCGCAGTTAAAAGAACTCCGACGGCCGTTAGTCACGCTTGAAATTCTCTGGCTTGTAAATTGTTGTTTTATGAGGATCTGGATGCTGAATAGATGGCAGTGTGGTTCAGAGCAGACCTACGGCCTTTTCATTCATCGGTAAATGGGTTTTTTATGAGATGTGGAGGAGAATAGAACTGTGATGGAAGACAGGGAGAGTAGAAGAGACGTGGCGACAGAGGGAGGACACGCGACGAAATAACATCCCACTGGACCGGACCTACAGCACAGTCCGCGAGAAACACTCTGATCGGTACAGTGGTGAGAGCAGGATCTCCTGAATCTCCTGTTGTCTGCAGTAGAGGATGCTCAGAGGATGCCCCCCCCCCCCCCCCCCCCCC
>CAAKHC010009333.1:7446-36637 GCA_901007825.1 Macroramphosus scolopax | reverse complement strand
ACAAGTTGTGTTTTTTGTTTTCTTAGCAGCCAATCATCACACAAAGCGCCACCGTCACCAAGATCACCTTCGGCAGCTCGCACCACTCATCGCCGGTCTACAGCAGCGGCGAGGCCACGGCCAAACTGATCCCAGAGTCCAGCTCCGGGCCGTCGGGAGACAAGCCCTCCGTGTCGGACATCCTGAAGATTTCCATGATGGAGGCGGAGATCGACCCCAGCACGGAGCCCATGGTGGTGGATTCCTCCAGTGACTGCGGCCCTTTGGGGAAAGCCCTGGAGGTCCAGGCCGTGTCGGGGACGCTGGACTCGGGCCAGTTCATCAGCAGCTCCGGGACCTCCATGCATCATTCCCACACAAAGCCCCAGCAGTTCAGCTGCATGCCGGGACTCACGGCGCAGCGGAGCAAAGAAGACATGGAGGTCATTGAGGTGAGACTTTCTCTTCTTAACTATGTTAATAATGACGTTCAAACGGATGTTTTTACACATGAAGCAGTTTATCTATCAGCTAGACTTCATTGATGAGGTTTCGACTGAAGGCAAGATTTGTGGACCAGAAGATTTCTGGTTTCAGTTTGTGGCCGCAGTAGAATTGACCGACATGTTTGACGGGCCTTTAAGAAACATAGGAAAGAGATCCAACACTTATTCGAGGTGCCAGAATCAGACCACTAACAGGTGTCTAAACCTCGTGGACAGCGTTCTGACTGACACCCCCATGTGACTAACACATGCAGGTGATTCCTCAGTACTCCATCCTGCCGGACTCCAGCCAGTCCAACGTGGTGGTGGAGCCCAGCGGCTTCCTGGAGATCACCAACTACACCAGCCAGCAGCTGGAGGACGACAGCCCCATGGAGCAGGAAGTGGACAGCAGCAACGACGAGGCCACGGCAGCCAGCCCGCCCACCCGACCGTAGCCACGTCACGCTGGAGGTCCTGACAGGTGGCCTCATGGACAAAGACGTGCCGCTGTTTGTCTGTCTGTCCTTTCTTTCTTTTTTTTTTGTCTTTGCAGGAGGATTAATGCTCTCTGTTCCTGTGTAACATATTAGTTTGTTTAAAATAAGCCGGTCTGTTTCCTCTCCACAATAAATCATGTTTTTTTATTATTATTTTGCGTGGGAGTGAGATGATGAGTTCAGTCCAGACTTTTGGAAAGCAGCCTCTCCAAACATACTTTATTCTTCCAGTATGTTAACAGTATTACTTGCAGGACTTTGCAAGACACATCAACAGTCAACTCATTTTTCGCCTCACTGAACCTCCTTTTCTTTGGACTGTGTTGATGTTGAAAGTTTCACATCCCGGCTAAAGACTTTTCGTACAAAGTGACTCCTGTTGCAGATCTTTTGATGACTTTTATCCCCAGATGAAGTGTATTTTATAATCCCTCATGGGATTTCAGTTTAGTTTTCATACAAGGGAATAAATACTAATGGAATGGCCGAACCACAGAAGAGTGGACAGATGGAGTTCAACATACGTGTTGATGTCATGTTCAAACATAACAAAACAACATTTAAACATTGTACCATTTTTGTAAGATATCTTCCGGAAGTCAAAATGTTGCAGTGAGAAAAATCTGTTGGCTTTTGCATTGTGTTTGAACTATGAATTTCTTTTATACCTTTTGGAAACTAGATGAGAGAATCATTTAATCTGCACAATAAATCAGCTGAGTTCTCCTGGTTTCAGTGTTCAAATGCACCTAAAGCTCTTGACATGTGTAGTTTTTATACAAGCAGTTATATACTGAATGGTCTTTTTTAACATGTCTAAGTGAGGTTAACGTTTGGGAATTTTTCAGGTCAACATGTGAATTAATGTGGTCACAAAAGAAAATCACCTAGTTTGACCTTTCAGAATAACAATAGAACGACAGAGGAGATGTTTCCTTCTCCTTCTCCTTCTCATTCCTTCTTTCATTGATTCCGTCTCAGGAGGTACAGCTAGACGACCTGTCTGGTAATTGGAAGGTTCCTGAAGTGTCCTTGTCCGTGTGAAGGACACTGAACTGCTATTAGACTTGGGCATTGTACGGCCCGCGGGCCACATCCGGCCCATTGACTCACCCTGACCTGCCCGCACGAGGTCAATGGTAGTTATCAAACGTAAATAGGTTTACCTCTTGCACATAATATGACTTCCCATTGTATCGATTGTGAATTCGGAAGCACTTGCTTTAATTCACGTGCCTCCGAGCGTTTGCGTCTTTTCACTGAATCAACGTGTGCAGGTGTTTGTGCCTGAGAGTCAAGAACCTTCGTCTCCCAGCTGTCTGTGCGTGCTGCTGATTGGTGGGGCTGGATGAGCGGTGGGCGGGGCCTGTGGAGCGGTGTGGAGCGGCGGGGTTTGCGGGGTGGAGTGCAGTAGTGGGCGCGGCCTGTGGAGCTAGCTGGTTTCTAGCCCTGCTCGGTTTAGGTGTGTGTCGCTCGGAGACCGGTCGATATGGTTGCTGCTCAGTTGAGTGAAAGTTTCTTGAGAGTTTCTAAGAAAGCGCAATAAATGTTCTTTGTGACAACTTCTGTCTGTGTTCACGTCCACTGAGACGCTACACGTGTAAAGGTCTGGTAAACATGTTTACGAGAGATTGCTAGTTAGCTGTTAGCTCACCTTGAAAAACGGAAGTTTGACAGATTCAGAAGATGCTGGTTCCGTCTACATGTGTGAACAAACACTCAGTGATGAAGGTGAACCAAGTTTGATTTGTTTTCAAGGTACAAAAACGTATCAATGGTTTTAATTAATTCTTAGTTGTAGCATTACATCAGAAAATTAGATGAACTACAGTAATGATCAGCTATCACAACCAGAATATGATAATCCAAGAGAGAAAATACTGTTAAATGGACTTCTTTTTTTATTATTGATTTTAAGCCTCTTTTCACAGAGAAAGCTGACTGTTGACAATTGGTGAGATTAAGACGGTTAATCCCTGATTCAACAGAATCACTCAGATTAAAATACCGAAATTGCTGTTGAGTTCCAGCCTCGGTGATGTTCATATATCATCTTATTCCTTACAACAGGATGCTTCTTGTTCTGGGAGTATGAAGGCTCGGAACACTGTGGAACGACTAACATCTCTTCATCAGGCTCAATTACTGAAGGTTTGTCTTGAATTACTTCCATCATGTGAAACTATGTGTGCTAATCCCACATTTTCTTTCATGATCTGTAAAGGATCATAACTCAGTAACGTTCTATAATGTCTCCAGGCCAAGTCGCAGCCTTTGAAACCAAGTATTTTATTAAAGATTACAAATTAGAATGTAAACCTTTGTAATCAGTCATAATGTTTGACTTGATCGACCTTCAACAATAACATTATTATTTCAGCGACTTGACCTGAAATCAGCTCAGGCTGTCATAAAACTTCCTCCTCCGGGGAGATGTAGAGACATATTTATTGCGCTATAATGAGCCAAGTTTCATGTTTATTGGACTCTATTGGACTCGGTGAGTTATTTTTTTCATTTGGCGCCACACACTTGTAAAAGCATTAATGCAGAGTGCTGCTCCGCACGGCTGCTTCTCATGTTGAAAGTGATCCAGTGGGCTCCTGGGGGCTCCTGGGGGCTCCTGGGGGCTCTGCTCCAGCCTGCAGAGTGTGATTGGCTGGCCTCAACCTGCAGACATGTGGCTCTGTTTAGGGGCATGCTGACTCGCCGTTCCTCCAGCCTGCACCCCCCCCCCCCCCCCTTCTGACTGAGGAACACTACAAGGGGCTGCTGTGTTTTAGAAAGGAGGAGCTGGATTAAACCTCATTATCAGTGAGTGATCTTATCTAAAACAAACGAAGAAGACTTCACAGATGTTCACGGTCCCCAGAAGAGGAAATCTCAAGCCCATCAAAAGCCCGGGATTAGTGCCGTTTCTCAAAGGTACTCTACCTGATTCATGATACCTTCCATATTCCCGGGGAGCTGGAGCCAATTATAGCAAGGGGGGTTGTTACACCGTGGCCTGGCTGCCTGTCAATCACAGAGAGAGACAGACAACCATTCACACTCGTGGACGATTTAGAGTCTCCAATTTATCCAACTGCCGGCTTTTTCAGTGTGTGAGGAGATCGGAGCACCCACACAGGACATACAAACTCCACACAGAAAGGCCTGCCAAACTCCACGCTGACAGGTGACAGTGCTAACCGCTGCTCCACCGTGCCACCCAGATGTGAAAGTATATATTAATATTATTCACACATTCCTTTGAGTGAACTCCTTGTTGGGACGCGTGCCAACAGTCCACTCATCTAGGAGCCTTGTTAAACGTAAAAAGGAAAAGCGTACACACTTCTTCCCTTTACGCATCTAAAGCAGAACTGATGAACCTTTTGGATAAGTGATGAAACATCCCGCAAACCAAACAAGTCCAGCTGCCTTCAGATATTTTAACTCTTCACAGGAACACAACAGCTTGTTTGGTGTTCTGTCTGCACGGTTGTCAACAGTCAGAGGGATTATCTGTGAGAGGGGCCGAGTTCATGTCTGTCATTTATCACCGAGGCCAGAGCTGCATTCCTTACACTTGAGTTTACTTCATTTCATTTGTGTTTGCCCTTTGGTCAGGGTGAGTCCAGGCGTAGTCCTCCAGTCCGGCTCACATGCTCCTCAGACATCAGCTCCTCTGCAGGAAGTTCATGTTTAGTCTAAAGACAAATCTTTACTAAACATTCATTTCTTCTTTAATGTAATCACCGGGATATTAAAAGTATTACCATCATGTCTGAAAATGTCTCACAGTAAGAGACCTTCTGTCCCTGGACTTCTTTCACAATGAAGGAATGATGGTTGATGTTAGATGTTAGATCGGTTCGTTATTATAATTTCTATGAAATCATTGTCGTGTCACGGTGAATCACTTCCTCGTTGCCCAGCTTGAGTCCAGTTAACGGAGGTTCCAATGATCAGTAATCATTTAAAGATGTTTTCCTTGTTAAGTCTGAGCTCCTGCTGACGAGTTCTTCCACATGCGTGCTGAACCTGAGATTATCAGCGCCGCATACCGGATGAGTGTTTTGATAATATTTTGTGACTGATAATGATTCATTTATATTTCCATCTGTTTTAGGTGAAGGGTCGGTGCTTGGGAGTGATGCTTGTGTGTGTGTGTGTGTGTGTGTGTGTGTTGGTCTGTGCCTTGCTCCACAATCTCCGCGAGCAGCATCCCAGCGCTCCCACGCAGAGATTAGAATCCCCGTTTATCACCGACGAACATCACAAAAGGTCAGAGGCGACATGCTCGTGTTTATTTTCCTCCCAGTTACGTGAGTTCACTGACATCAATGAGACGTCCGAGATGAGATCCACCTTTGTTCAAGAGTGAAGTTAATTTAAAAGGACAAAAGGTTTGTTGGTAGTTTCTTCAAACTTTTGATTTTCCAGTTAAACCAGGTTTATTTGAGTTTGTTTGGTTTATTTACGTGAATTTCTGTCTCATAGAGGTGATTTGAATCTGATCTAACCCTCCAATCAGGTTAGTTTTCAAATGTCAGGTCTATTTCCACCGTATGCAGCAGACAGGTGGTGGTTGTGGAAGAAAAACATTTCTGAGAAAAAAGTCAGAACTACCGGTAGCTTTTTTTTTACAGTGGGTGTAATCCTCCTCTGTAGGTTATGATCTATATTTTGAAATAATCCTATTAATTGAATGAATTCATCTGAATCTGTACTCAAGTTGAGCTGAAAGTAGCATCATGAATCTGGGTCATTAAAGCAAAGATCAAGATCCCAAAGATCCTTCGTACTTTACGGTGAATTGACCATTCAAACAGAAACAAAACAGAAATCACCCAGATTTCCGTTCTTCTGTCTGAAGCCACATTCCCACCACGTGTTCTGTTTATGTTTTGTTCACTAAGTGCGGTGAAGCAGCAGATGGACTCATGGAGGTTTGCATCTGCTGTTTCTGCAAGAAAGAAGAAAGACGGACGGCATTTTCACTCTCTTCTCTTTGAGGTCTTTCCAAGAACATTGTGTGTGTGCACTTTTGTGTGTGTGTGTGCACGTGTGTGTGTCCAGGTTGTTTACAAGCAGGATTTGGCTGTGAGATTAAACACGTTGCGCCAGATTTCAACCTTTATTGTCCGTATGCACGATCAAGTGTTTGTTCCCTGATCGAGCTCAATATAACACGTTTATTTACTCAGCAATGCAAAGACATCCAAATGTATCCATCCATATATATACATACGTCTGTGTATGTATACATTGATATACATTACACACGTAATGTATATCAGAATGAAGATATTGTGATCACGGGAGGGACGGAGATTCCACCTTCTCATTTTCTCCTCTAGACGGGGAGCAACTGGTGGCAGGGAGGAAGAGGAAGAGGAAGAGGATGTCGGGGTCAGTGAGCCGACAGCAGCAGAGAGGTGAGTGAGGTGAGGCTTTGGGACAATAGGACGTTGCTGATGACATCATGTGTAAGTTACCATCTTCTAGCAGCTGACACATCAAAAGTCACCTGTTTTACTGGAAGGAGCATTTCTCCTAAACTGGATATATGATAGTTACTGGATAGATCAGCAACTCAAACCTTACAGATATCAATTATTAATTAGTTAAAGACAATTCTAAAACAACAAGTTAACAGGTCTTCTATTTGTTGTTTCGTCCAAAAGCACATGATGTTCAACACAGGATGACACACACACTCTCTAAGTTAGTTAACTCTTCTCCTGTGACTCAGGTTGATCCTCGTATAAAAAGGTTTCTGAACTCAGCTTGACTAAACTTTGATACATCGCGGTTCAATTATGACTCAATGCCGGCTCACAGAGAAGAAAGTGACTGAGGTCTGCTTCCAATTACGGAGCCGCAAATACTTCCCGTAGGCCTCGTCTGATTCTATCTCTGCCCATCTTATAAACAAATAAGAAATGCTCTGGAATTTTACACCAGGAAGTGACCGGCCGTCATCAGGATGGAATGAGTCCACTCTGTTTTGTCTTTGGCTTCATGAAGGGGAAGAGCTGCAATCTGGTGCAGACATGATGACCCCCCCTCCCTCCCCGAGGATGAGAAGCTTCCACTACTGTCTATTTTAGACTTTTTCCCTGGAGAGGTAACGAAGATAAATAAAGTTTCTGTGTGGGAAGAGTAAGTAAGTGAAAGTTGGTGTTTCAGTGATCAATCCAAGGATGGACTTCTATTACTGACTGACGGACGGACGGACGGACGGACGGACGGACGGACGGACGGACGGACGGACGGACGGACGGACGGACGGACGGACGGACGGACGGACAGACAGACATCGTCAGTTATGTAACTTGGAAGCTGAATAATGAAGAACAAAGTCATTTGAAATGTGCACAGTATGATTTTATTATACGGTGTATAAATGTAAAAAATAAAAATAATAAAAGGCCATTTGGAACAAAATATAGTTTTCAAGATGTCACAGATTAAAACAAAAGTGATTTGGATTTTAGATAATAAAAAAAAATGTAATTTTAAGACACATTGTGTGAAACTGGATCCCAGTGTCGTCCACCACAATACAGCGCAGGATTTAATACTCATTCATTTCATTAAAGTATACACAGGATATATATATAGATATATTTACATATTAATCACAGTTACTGGTGTCAGTGCCTCGTCAAGCTTTCAACTTCAAATTATTCGATATAATGTGTCCCGAGGGAGAACAACACTGTTTATCATGTCCAGCTTAGTTCTTATTAGAAACAATAAATTATGGCATCACGTCTTCTTGAGATTCTAGCGTTATTCCTTTCTTAGTGTTAGCAGTCACAGAACAGATACAATCACACCGACAGGAGGGAACTTAAAGTGCAAACTAAAAGGGAAACGTGTGCGACTCCCAAAATACTTCACCCCATCATCCCTGGTCATTCCAGAATAAAGAGCAGTGAGTTGTAGTGTTGACAGAGTAAAGAAGATGAGTGTCGTAGTAGTGTGAGGTTCTAGAAGTTCAGACTCGGTTAGGTTTGGTTTATTTTTATATGTTTGTTACGCAAAAACCTTACAGCCGAATTTCACCGAACCTGTTGGGGGGGGTTCAGCGCGGGTCAGGGGACAACACGCTACACTTCGGAGCAAATCAATTCAACATGGAGGAAAATTCCTTTTTTCTTACATTGGATTTGGCAGAGGTTTGGTGGACAACCAGGCCACAACATTCACAGTCATCATGGTATGAAAACATCTGCATTGGTTATGTTACTCTCTTGAGCTCGTCACCCGTCTGTATATTTATTGAGGCTCCTGCAGATGTTTTGGATCGGATTATTCCTTCATTGAGATCATGTGGTTTCATGTTAACCCCAGATGCTACACCGCCGGGCTAAAGCCGCAGTTCCTACAATGTCCAATAGGAACCACCTGCAGGAAACTCTGAGGGAAGTCGCTGCAAGAAGTCCAATCGTTCCTGTTGGAGGTTGAAAGGTGTGTCAGCTTGTTCCAGGTCCTTCTGTGTGTCCTGTCTCCTTCACCAGACAGATGGTGGATTCAAATCAAGGCTTCACATTGTCCCTTCAGAAACCTTTGGGCAGCACCAAGGACACTACATTCATGTTTGGTCTATTGTCTCTGCGTCCGTTTCCTTCATGAAGCTGCATGTCCTTCGTTAAGTGCGTCACGCAGCTCGCGTCACGTTCCGGCGTCACGCACTGAAGCTTCGGTTGTGCTTCCGTTTCCTCGAGTGGCAACATTTCAGCAGCAGCGCCAACACGATCAACACAAACAACACGATCACCACAACAACCATCACGTTGTTCTGGCTGTCCCGTCTGTGACACATTTCCTGGGTCACCTTCTCGATGTTGACCGGCTCCGAATTCTCCTCGTGAACGCAGGTCACGGTCTCGATGTCGGGAACGACCACGGCCGAGTGCTGCACCAGGTGGATCAAGCCGAGGTTGCTGCAGCAGCTCAGAGGATTGGAGCCCATGTAGAGGGTTTTTAACGAGCGCTCCAGAGCCAGTACGGCGCCGTGGTCCAGAGTGACCAGGCTGTTGTTCTGCAGGTTGAGTGACTCAATGGAGGAGTCTTTGTTCCACGTAGGGAGAGCGGTGAGCTGGTTGGTGGACAGGTCTACGTATTTGAGACTCCTGAGTGAGGACAGATCAGAGTTCAGCTTGGAAATGTTGTTTTCCCTCAGGTGGAGGTGAACCAGGGAACGCTCAAGACCAGCGAGGGAGCCGGTGTCCATGTCCAAACCCGGGTTCAGGGACAAGTCCAGTAACCTCAGCGGGGTGTTCAGAAACGCTTTGGCAGGCAAAGTCCTCAGATTGTTTTCAGAGAGGTACAGGAACTGCAGGTTTGGAACGGAGGCAAAGGAGACACAACCTGAGGGATCGCGGGGCTCCGGCTCCACCTCACAGACTCTCAGGTTGTTCTGCTGGAGCTGCAGGAATTTGATACTCGGAAGTCGTTGAAAGGTTTGATGGTCCAGGGTGGTCAGGTCGTTTCCTTGTATGAGCAGATCCTCCAGGGATTGCAGAGTGTTCTCCCCAAACGTCAGACTCTGCAGAGAGTTATAGCTGAGATCGATGATCCTCAGTGTCTGTAGAAGGACCTCGTCGGTGCTCCAGAACGAGCCAATGCAGTTCTTACTCACATTCAGGACCTGCAGTGATTCCATAGAGCGGAGGAAGGAATGTGGGATGCTTTTGAGATGGTTGTAACTCATGTCCAGGTACGTCAGGTGACTCAGGACTATATCGGTTCCAGGACCTTCAATGTTGTTGACGCTCTGCAGTTTGTTCCGCGACAGGTCGAGATATTCAATCTTGTTGTTTGTGGGAAGAAGAGGAAAGTAATGCATCTTGTTCTCACTCAGATCGAGACGGAGAAGGTTGTAGGCCTCAGGCGACGACGTGCTCTGGAACAGCTCCATGCTGTTCTTGCTCATGTTCAGCACTTTTAAGTGACGGAGATTGAAGTCTGTGATGCAGGTGATGGAGTTCTTGGACAGATCCAGCTCCGTCAGACGGTCCAACAGGTCGAAGGCTCCGTCTTCTATCTCCAAGATGACATTATTGTGGAGGCTGATTTTCCTCAAAGACGAGGAGCCGCTGAAAGTGTTGTGTGTTATTCTGGTGATGCTGTTGCTGTTCATAGAAAGGTTCGCCAGGGACGGAGAATCGGACAGGAAGTAGTCCGACATCCCCGTGTACAGCCCGTTGCCCGAAAGATCGAGCGACTCGACGGCGGTGAGACGCCCGATGCTGACATTGGAGAGAGCGAAGACATTCAGATGATTCCTGGACAGATCCAGGACCTTCAGGTCCGTCATGTCTTTAAACAGCCCCGGCTGGATGAAGTGGATCTTATTGGAGTGAAGGTTCAGGTGATGGAAGCCCGTGTGGTACGTCAGGGTTTCCTGGGTGAGATTCTGCACCTGGTTGTGTGAAAGGTCGAGCGTCTGGACGCCCTGGGGGAGGTTGACCGGTGCGCTTCGGAGGCTCATGTTGCTGCAGAACACGTCCGTCTGGACCTACGAGGAAAAACACAAACACATGATACGGTCCGAGAGTTGAAAGAAAACTTGGATTTATGAGGCGCCTCATCGACGGTATGTTCTTGGCAGCGCGAAAAGTCCTCTGATGTTTATGAAGGTCCGTCGTTGTAATAAGAAAACCATCTCTTTAGGTTTGATGACGGATCATTCTCAGCTACTTCAGCCAAGAAGAAAATCTACCTTCATCACCCGCCCAGGTTCTCCTCATCTCCTCTCCTTTCTCTTAATAAATTGAAATATTTAAGTTACAATTGGAACCACATGGCCAGAGACAACCCCCCCCCCCCTCCTCCTCCCCCTCCTCCCCCCTGTCCGAAAACGGCTCGTAAAACCGTCTCCTCCTCTGTTTTCTCTCTGAGGCCTTTTAGCTTCTTGGCACATCTCAAGGCGTCAGGAACATGAATATTTGAGGGAAGCTTCATCACGCTAACAGCTTTACAGCTTGTTGTGACGACTCCTCGTCTCCTTTTATTGGAAAGCGACCCGAGTGTGATCGGAGGAGGACTTTAAACTAGGAAAAGTAATTTTAAAGTTCACCTGACGTTAATTTCAATCCTCTGCAGGCTGTCAAAGTCTCGTTAGAATAAAATTCCCTTCAGGGAGAGAAAGTAACAAAAACTCTCATGTGGCCGGACTTTTTAAAACATCTTCCCTCTGCTGTGATTTATTCTTCGTCACACCTGTAATCTTTGACTGAAACTGTGCTGAGTCACCATGACAGTCGACCTAAATAACCTATAAACACTTTAAGATTGTTTGTTATTTTCATTAAATACTTGCACGGCGTCCTCGTGTCGGCTTCCCGGGACACGAAACTGCAGAATGTTCCTTTAGTAAACATTCTTCAAATTTAGAAAAAGGACGTTTCATCGGGGTCGGAGGTGGAGGATCATAAGACGATATAATAATAATAATAATAATAATAATAATAATAGAGGAGCACAGACCTGAAGGACACATTCATCTTGAATTCCCTTTAAGTTTCTTCTGCATTTGTAAGCAGAATATTTACATTATGTAAAGAATAAAGTGTCAAACATGATGAACTCTTCTAATCACAAACATGTGACGAGTTTCCTCTGAACTGTTCATGTAAACCTGACGATTGATTGGATCCATTTATAGAAACAAACCACCACCTTAACCAAAGTGACTCAACTAGTTTCAGTATTGGAAACCAAAGTTTAAAAATAGATTCATTGCGTCTGTCAACAGCTTCAGAAACAGAACATCACTGAATGTTTTACAACTTAGTGTTGATCATGTCTGAGAACAAGAACATGACAGTTGTTCCCCTGAAGTCTGCCGGCAGCCCCGTTAACGGGCTCAAACTAATCAACTCCATCTTTTAGATAAATCAGGCTGTGGATGATCTGGAAATACCTCAAGCACCTGATGGGTTAGGTGCCACATCGTTGCCATGGGCAACCCAAGAAAATAACCCAACAGAAGATGAGCAGCACCCTACTTATGTAAAGAGTGATGAATGTACTGAGAATAAAACAGAGAAAGATGTTTGATGTCAATTACAATCGAGGTGTGTGTGTCTGTGATCAGCAGGCTCGTACTTACAATCTGGCATGAAGAGAGGTGACGGGGACGACGTGCCGACGCCACCACGCAGCTGATCACCAGCGGGAAGAGCAGCTGGACGGCGGCCATGGTGCTGCAGCACAGGCAGAGCACAGATCACAGCGGTGAGCGACACATGACTGCAGGAAGCATGTCGGAGGTGATACGGACCAGAAGGAAATGATAGGGAAGTAGACCGACCGACTGGGTTGGTGATGACAGGTGACACTGCTATTTATGCTCTGAGATTGTATAAAGGGGCTTTTTGTTGTTTGAACACTGCCAACCTCTGTTTGATATCCAACTGCTGTTTTTAGAACAGGTTGCATGGAAATGAGAGTGACTAAGTAAATGAAGCTGGGGGGGTTAAAGGGGTTTCAACCAGCTACAGTAACTGTAACTGTAGTTTATTGTTCGGAAAGCAGAGCAACATATAGATTAAGGTCTCGGTGAGTCATTGTTTACAACTTGTGACTGCAGCTCATTATGCTGCGGAAACAAAAATGATTTCCGTATGAGGAAGAAAACAACACGGCGGACAATGTGGGAGTAATTAGGTAAATGCCCACGGGGACGATGAGCGGCTGGAAACTTAGGTGAAAGAAATGAAAAAAACAAAACGGGTTTTTAAATAATAGATTACAGAGATGTTATAAATCAACTGAGTGTCAAAGGCACAAGAAGTTGAGTTCTACTGGATTTAGAGTCTAATGAGATGTCGAAGCCTTCACATGGTTCAGACCTCTGTCATGTAGTTATGGAGGATCTTCTACTGTTCTTCATCCTACTGATGGAATATAGTTCCTTAACTAACTAACACCTTTATATTGATGTGGCAACTGTAATGTTCATTGATATACAGACCCTGGTGAAACAAATACTAATAATGTAGAATAAAATAGAACAATTCTATAAAATGTAATAAAATAAAATTAATTAAAATTATACTAAATTAAATAAAAGCAAATGAACGGCCCTTTCAATTTAACTGTCACTGAGTGTACCTGAAATTCATTTTTTATTTTTAAGCGAACAGCAAATAACTGTAGTAGAACTAAACTCTGTCTGCAACTCGTCCTCCTACCGAGAAGCTGCAGGAACACGTGTCCCCGCGAAAACCTCAACTTATCACACAAGTGACTTTGCAGAATATTTCCATACGTCACATGTGATAAAACTCAACTATCATTCTAAAATAAAACTCAAACTTCCACTAACACTGGATGTAACATGACTTCACTTGTATATCTTTTTATTTCAGATTCATCAGTTAGTGTTTCCGCTCACACAGCTGGTCGTTGTTTGTTCTTCTTTTCTACTCTGTTAATCACTTGTAGACTATATTTATCTAGTGACCCTTTAAAGAAACTGACCCAAATAAAGTAATTAAACCAGCACAAATACTATTGATGCATTAATGCATCATATTAATACTCTAATAATGTCATTTATAATAATACGTCCACAACATGGAACAATTTTCTGCCCACTTTTACTTTTGATTTTGGAAGTACATCAGCTGATAAGGTTTTTCCTTTGGATCTTTAATCCAGCAGGATTTAAACCTGAATATATATTTTTGGATTAAATAAATAATCTGATTACTTCTTCCACCCTGTCAACAGATTGTACAAACTGAACAGACCAAGTCATGGAACCAGAACCTGAGGAACATTTACCTGACTTTCAGCAGATGACTAGTCGTTGCAGAGCGTCCTGATCATGTTGATTTCACATCCTCAGCCCACACACCCACTCACAGATCGATAGCAGCCAAGCAAACCACTGAAAGCCAAAAACTCCTCTCAGCTGACTCTTCGCTGCACATCGCCCAGCCATCACATCCTGTGAGAATATCCTGCTAGCTCGGCCTCTCCCCCTCCCACTGTTCTCAGGGAAATGCCTTATAAGGGGGTTGGGTGAGTTGGGTTTTATGCTTCACTTCAAGGAGACAACCCCCTGACTCCTAAACCCTCCGAAAATACCCTCCATTAATCCAGACGGAGGATGATTATTACATTCAATGTCCTCACACGCCAAACTCCATGTGGAATTTGGGGCCTCTTAATGTTTGGCCAAAAGTTTTAAAGATCACATGTGACACATTCTTTCAGTCTTTATCTCAGAAGCTGAGTTAAGTTCAACTTTTAGGAAAAGAAAGAAAATCTCCACCAAACCACAACAGCAGTTGTTGTTGATGGAGGTTCCTCTGATGTCTCCGCCCCTTCGGTGTTTGTAAAATCACATTTTCTTCCACACATGACAAATTTGAGGATTTTTCATGTGACTCTTCTACGGTGCTGTAAACAAACAACACAGAGACTTTAAATGACTGTTACTGTTGGAACGCCTCCATCGGCTGAGGAAGAGAGTGAATAACTCTTAAAACCTCTTCTAATAACACTTAATACCCCTTATTACCTCTTAATAACTATTAATAAGTTTTTATGATTTAGTCACTACAACTTTTTTAATATTTCCTGCCTTATTGTTATATTTTCTATTAGTGCCTGGATTTCTACTCACTCATCAGTCCATCCATCCACCTCCACATCCATCCACCCACTCATCCATCCATCCATCCATCAATGGGTCGTGATGGAAGCAGCAGTAAGGTAACCCAGACGTTCGTCTCCCTCAGTTCCTTTTGGAGAACCCAAACACGTTCCCATGCTAGATGAAGTATATATCTGGGTACCTCCAGACCTCCTACAACTCCAACAGGTGGTGTTCTGGTCCGCATATCAACTGTCTTCAAATTGAAAGCTTCCTCTCCACCACAACAGACCGGTGCAGGCTGATGCTGCCTCGACTCGTTCGACCTCACGCTCACTCGAGAACTGAGGATGTGATTATGACAGCTGCTGCACAGATCCATCGCCATGACAACCGAAGACGAGGCGACCCCTGAGTTGGGTTTGTTTACTCAAACTGCTGTTACAAGGTCAAGAATGAGCAGCGTTGACCTTCTATTTCAAAGAATCACTAGATAATGTAACATATTATAAAGCAGCACATGTTCTACTTTGATGTTTAACAAAGAATAACACATTCTATAATACAATAACTCCCCTGAGAGGAAGTATAAAAGGGAGAAAAAGGAAATACCTCAATTAGTCCTGAGCAATGTGTTTTCCACCACCGGTGATGTTTTTAAGTCAATGTCGAGAACGAGGATATGAGATGAAGCCGTACCTGATCTTTGTCAGCCATCTATTGAAGGTTTAGTTTCACATTCGCTGTCCTTTCATCCATCATTTAATCTTCTCTCACATTACAGATAAAACACACCACATGATGCAACCCTCCTCTGGGGGACTCCCGGATTCTCTTTGTTTCCCTTTTGGTGAAGTCACCGATGGCTGATTCCTGTAGGGAGACGGTGACGTCGATGGGATTATATTAATCCTCATCGATACGGAGGAGGTGAGTCAGGAACCGTTATCATCCTAGTGTACGCTGTCGGACAGATTTAACTATTTTACAAATGTTTATTATCGAGTTTGTAATTTACAGCGTTGTCGAACTGGACTGCTTTAGATCGAGAGGTGTTTCTAATACCTGGATACATGAGAGGGCCAGAATATTAGGAACACCTTTCAGTATAATCCAGTGCAACAACACCAACCTCAATAATAAACATAAACATTATAAACCTCATCATGGCAGGGCTGTTGGATTGGGTGGCATTACATCATGCAGGTGTACAGCACTTTAAATCAATGATGCCCCCTGCTGGTCAGACTGAGGAACTGCAGCTTCATGTGGCGCTGACAGGGATTTCAATGACTGTTTACATTGAAATCCCACCGGGTGTCAGTCAGATCCAATTTGTGATGCAGTTAATATGATGTCCAATAATAATCTAACAAAGAGTTCGATAAAGTAGAATAGAATAAAGGTAATTTGTGTTTAACAGCTGGATAATCAGAGAAAGAAGTTAATTAAATAGCAGGTTCTGGTGAGGAAATAAAAACACACAAACACATGAATAGTTGGCCAGGAATAGTTTTTATATAAAATTTGAACAAGTGGATACAGAAGCGATATTATGCGTATAAAAAAATACATACAATAAAAAGGAAAATAAATGAATCTTATCTTTTGTATTCTGAGCAGGTGTTCAAGTTAGCTGATGAAATGTAAAAGGCACTAAATGTACAACATTCCAGTTTTTAAGACGTTTAACAGAGGCCAAGGTCGCTCCGAGAGGAACCAAAACAAAAAACAAAACAAGTCACAGGGCGGTTGTTGTCTTCGATATGCAAGACGTAGTGCAGATTTTTACAACATATCAAAGCAAACAATTCTCGAAACAACAACACAACTATTTACCACTAAGATACACTAAGCACGCACGTTTTAAGACTCATCACGAGGGAACATCGCGGCCCGCATTCACTCAGAACTTTAAAGACACCGACACACCAAACGCTGCGTGTGAGCTCGGTCAAACTTTCATAATTTATAGTTTACATCACAATTTCTACAACAGCACGAAACACTGCGACGAGTCACGATTAGGAGCGAAGCGACCAGCAGTACAGGTTTGTCAGTATCTTACAGGTTGTCTGGTGGTTTTGGTGGACACATCGGTACATGCTAGCTAGTGAAAAACAAACCAACAGGAAGGAAGAAGGTACACCTGGGAGGTTACAGTGTGGTGTTACAGCCTCAAGTCAAGACCGACTGAATCAAGAAGAATTGTCTGGTAGTGGAGGAGGAGACGGAGCGTTCAGAGACGAACATTAATGTGGAGAGCAGCGATCACGTACAGACCAGAGCGGAGATAAATCCTGGCAAAGATCCCAACAGCATTCTGAGATTACAGTCAAGGATCTCAGAAAGAAATCTGAATTATCACTTTAATCTCAAAATTCACAGGAAAAAAAAAATCTGAATTTTTTTTCTGAATTCTGAAAATTCAGATTATGTTTGTTTTACAGATTATATTTGTTTTACAGATTGTTTGTTTTACAGAGACCCTCTTTGTCTGCTTACGAGCACGTCGCTTCTATGATCAGAAACACCAGAATATTTTCCCATCAACTCTGCGGAGGACAAGAAGGAAGAGACACTCGCTGCCAGTTCGTCGACTCTCTTCCACACTTCGGTTTTTTTCAAATGTATTATGAATAAATAGGAAATCCGGAAGTGTGTTTAATTCAAATCGTTTTGAGTTGCCGGGCAGAACTCCTCCGACGTGCACCGAATATATTAATAATAAGTAATTCAGACTAAAGAGAGAAAACACGAAGCACGCAACCGACTTTCTGGACCTCTACAGCAAACTGCCTTTCCTCCTCTGGAGAGACGACCACAGCCAAACCACACTGGAATGAGTTACAGTAAACAGCACGATATCTTACAGGAGCGACAACTATTTACAAATATTGGTCAACATGGAAGTTTACTGCATTTTGGAATGACAAGCTGAAGGCGTTTAGACACACACATTCTCATTAACCAGATCAGAACACAAAGTTTGGCTTTTAAATGCTTCAAGAATAAAAAATAAAAAAAAGGCAAAATCAAGAGAATTTGGAATGAACTTAAAGCTTCAGAAGCATCTCAGAAGAACAACACGACTGCTGACAACATATTTGGCCCCGAACAAACACAAGAGCTTTAGAGCAACACGACTGTAAAAGAAAAGGATGGATACTTTCATCAGGACGACGGCTGTGTTAGTAAACTGCATGCAAACAGTGTTTTAGCTTTAGCTTCCAACAGATGAGACTTCCCAGTTTGAACTGGGAGGAAGATGTTTCACCTCAGTGGAAGATGATAGATGAAGATGGAAAAAAAAGAAGAAGGTATTTACCAGTGATAGAGACGATTATTGTCTGATATCGAGGCCGTTTGTGTTGTCATGCATTGTTTTATTTATTCATATTAGCTTTCGCTAATCTTCTTGTTTACAAATGATAACCTGCGGACATTTATGCAGTTGATTTATTTATTTTTTAATATTTACAATGCAGACAAAAAAATGTTGTGTCTATAATCAAACTGCTGCAGTTGATCAGATTCTCTCAAAACATCGGCATTGACAAATCGATTGAGTATCGTTGTTGCAACACACCTGTCGACCAGCAGAAGACTAGATGTCTCCAGGCTGCGCCGCCTTTGAGAACAAATAGAACAATATTCCACTGAGGTGAGAATCCAAAGGGAGGCAGCGTCTTTAAGAAGGTACCACAACAGCATGCCAGAAGGTCAGAGAACAACTCGAGCATTCACAGTAATACGACTTCAAGCGACTGAAGCACATGACGTCGGTAGACGTGGCGGCGACTGCATGCACGTTTACTGGAGGCGACGTGAAGTGTAGTTCTACGTCACTCGCCACCGCAAGACAAGCTCACTATGGAAACGCCCACCGGCGGAGATGAAGTGTGCTCCTGCAACCTGTTGCACCAACTGTTAGTGTGTGTGTGGTCAAGTTAAGCTTCGTGTGGGAGTTTGGAAATAGATTTAACTAACAATGTTCGCCTCTCCAGCAGGTGTAACGTGGGCAGAGACGATGTGACTCATTAAGCTCCCGAACGTTCGGATCATGGGATGGATTTCTGAAGTAAATCAGCCTTCACATCCTTTTTGGAAATCACAACCCTGCACGAGCTGGTTCAATTCAACAGGATCATTACTGTTTGGGGAGGACGACTGCGTGTACCAGGGAAGAGGAGGGTGGCGGGTTCCATCCCCGTTTCACCTGAAGATGAAACTCTTTCTGACATCGTGTTGTTCCGGGTTCACTTGGTCAAGACCTCCAGTGAGACAGGAAGTTTCCAAGCGGCACTTTGTGATGTTTGTGATCCAGCTCCTTTTGTTTCACAACCACAATCAGAATTACAAAGCTCCTTTACATTCAGACCCCTCGCTTGATTAAAGCACCTTTGGGGGCAACGAAAGCCTCTCGTGTTTTTGGGAAGCTCCCGACAAGCTACAAACTTGACACTCGTTTTATTGGGAAATAATCTTCATGGCAGATTGTTTCAAGCTCAGCCCGGTTAGAGGGGAGCAGAGGGGAGCATCAGCGCGCCGTTCCAAAGACTCAAATCAAATGAGTGGACGGAGCGAGTGTGATGTCATCACCTAAGGCCGATCATATTTACTGGAAACGTCGGAGCTGCAGAGGAGCGAGGGTGGATCTGACAAAACACAATTAGTAAACGTTGGTCATCAAGTAAGACGCATCTTCTCAAAGACTTCTATACAACTGGACTTCTTTATCAAACCAGTGGAGTCGCCCCCTGCTGGCCAGTAAACAGAATGCAGGTTTAAGGCACTTACATGTCGGTTTCACTTTCCAGATCTTTTATACATTCTATGGCCTCGACAGAGAAACTCTCTCGGGTCCTTGGATTAACGCTTCAGGCAGTGAGTCAAGTCTCCTCCACCCCGATTTGGGCAATGACGTAATCAAGTCTGGAAGCTCTACGGATGATCAGCTGTGAGGCCTCACACATGCATGTGTTGTTTTCCTAATGAAGTCCATGCAGTTCGATCGAGGACGACTCGAAGGCACCAGAGCCGAATCACGGATGATGTGGAAGAGTCTGACTAGTTATATAAATGGAGTGTTTCAGTGTTTGAACACATTTACCAAACCTGCTGTGTCATCATGGAATACGGTGGGTTGAGTATCCAGAAAAAGGTTTTAGCCAGTAAAACAGGTAATCGAGGGGCACTGAGAGAGCACCGACATCCGCAAGACGGTTAGTTTGTTTTGGGACGTATCCCAAAATGAAATGGGTTCTCTGTTGCCCCACCAAGATTCCTGAAGTCAGCCCGGTAGTTTAACATTAACCTGCTGACAGGCAGACAAACAAAGCAAACTTGACCTGAGCTGGTGCAACAGCCTGCAGAGCTTCATTGTTTTAGGCACAAAGCCACGAGGATTACAATAAAATATCTTTACATGTGGAATGATATCTGGGATTCTTATAACAATAATAATGCTGGAGTGACGTAGTGACGGAGTGTTTTTTAGTCTTTGCGAGAAAGCACATGGAGACATTATTTTATCACATAACAGCTTCATGCTTTCAAAGGAGAGAAAAACAAACTGAACTAATTGTGTCCCTGTTAAAATACCCCCATCCCCCCCCACCCCCCTCCCAAGAGCAGCTGATAGAGAGGTCTGATACTTTACTGTGTTGTATTCATTTTCTTTTCTTTTCTTTCGGGTCCCTCTTCAGTTCTTCCGGATGTCAGCGTAGACCACCGGCTCCATCTTGTGGAAGGAGCTTCTGCTGCCTGAGTGATCCAGCTGGGCGTATATCACCGGGCCCTGGAGACACGGCACGGACGGCCGGGGGAGAAGACGAGCAGTCAGCAGCAGACACAAAGAGACAAAGAACAACTGTGTTGTGTGCTGATAAGAGAGTCGACCTGGAGTCTGTCACCAGTAGAGTTACACTTTACTGCAGCAACAGTGCGACAAAGACAATCGACTCTGACCGGGTTCATGGAGGAGCCGATGAAGAGGGTTTGATGAGGAGATGAAATAATCAAATGATGAAGAATCAAACTGCATGTTAATTATGAACTCGTGTTTTTAGTTTTCAAGTAACATTTTTCTTCACTATTGAAGCTTTTTATTTCTCATATTTTGGGGTTTTGATTTGTTTGGTGAGATAAATCAAATCAAGCGATCCACATCAGAGTCTATCGACGTCTGCGAGGAGGCTCAGCTCCGTCTAAACCGAGCGTGAACTCTGCTGCCCTGAAAACAAACGGTTCGATGGCGTGCTGATTGTTTTGCGTTTGTAAGGTTCCCTCACAAGATATTAAAGACTCGTTTATAATCGCTGCAGATCGCTCATACAGAGACGGTGGAACACGTTTGGCCATTAAACAGTGAAATAAATCAACAGCAGTCTGCTTTCATCCTCTAGTGAGTCGTCAATGTACCAAACACTCTTCAGTGGGTTATATATTAACTGTTGCTTCTCAGAACCACTAACGATGGAGTTATTGACATTTAGTCTCTGTTGATGAACAACAGACATCAAGGCCGCAGGTTGTCCAACAGACTGCGTACGGAGTGGACATTCATAAATAACACTTTCCCAAGGAAAAGGTGGCGGCCAGTGGATTTCTGTTGGCTCCCCCAGCTCCTACCTGTAGTGGCCCCGAAGGACTGGTACCCCTGGAGCCCTCCGAGCTGGACTCCACCTTCTTTCGTGGCTGCGGAGCCTGAGAGCTCACACTTTCCAAGGACGTGCATCTAGTTTAGGGGTTACGGTTTGCCGTGGGTGTCCAACAATCATGGTTGCACAGTCAAATGGAGACAAAGACGTAGGGACACAAGACAAGAAAAACGTGGGGACACAAGACAAGAAAAACAAAATAAAACAATGAGAGATGAGAACATGTATCAGTGGAGGACAAACATCGCAGCTCCCAGCGGTCTGACGGAGGGAGGAGACAGGGGGGGCACCGATGGGATCCAACATCCAACCTACCTAAACGCTTCAGATACAATATAGCAGGTTAAAGACGTTGCTGAAATAAAGGAAAACTACCGCTTCTATTAATTCTGTTGATTTTATAGAACTGCAGTGAACGAGGGCCGAGGAAGAAGTCGGGAGTCTTCTTACCTTCATATGTTTAGATTTCAGAATGTTCGATCGTCAGCTTTCACTAAGACCATTTCACGGACATGTGTCAACATTATCTGGCACTTTAAGAGACATGACAAGGAGTCTTTAATTAACATTCATTTTCTAATGAAGAACATTAATCATTAGGTGAATGTCAGCCGGGATCATCCAGCTTTACTTGATACAGATAAATCTGTGTCCTAAGAGACTTTAAGAAAAACATAAGACTTTGATGTCTAATCTGTGAACTTTAAATCGGTTTTATCTGACCATAACATTACAGTAATAGTGTGTTTCTGGGCTGATAACTGCACCAGTCAATCCAGTCAATCATTCAGTCCCATTAACTGGTGGACATAATATTTCTAAGATGTTAGCCGTGCACCTCGAGCACTTCTAGACTCTCAGCTGGGAGACAACTGAAATAAGGAGCAGCTAAAGTGGCTGAAGAGATTTCACAGGCTTCAGCAGAAAGAGTTGGCAGTGAAGAGATGAGGAAGACAACGGTGAGCTGGTGAGTGGCAGGAGATGACGGACAATGAACAGACAACTAGTGGAATGATCTGTGACATTAGTGGTGTTAACACAGGGTAGAGTGGAAGACATTGACTGACACCAGTGCAAACAGCAACCCCGAAGACCCCCAGAGCCGCAGCCCACAGCCTCACAGCCTCACGCTGACACGGCAGCCTGATCTGACAATCTCTCAATGTCGCGTTGAGATAATGAAAGCGAAGTGATGAGAGACAGCGGTGTGGTTGGAAAACACGACGACGGTCAAACTATCTGAAGCTGACGTCTTTCACAAACGTGTTAATGATTAGTACTGAATCAGATCAGACAAGCAGCCCATGAAGCAAAGCTTCTCCTTCAGAGTGAACCCTGCTCCCATGCAGAGAGAGAGAGTTAGACAGGTGTTACACAGAGTGACGGAGGTTCAGAAGACAACAAGGCATCAGGGAAACCTGCTCCATCACACTGGTGGAAGATGAATGTGGGAAACTTTAACATTGTTATTAATACAGTGACATGTTCAGCGTTACATTTGAATTCAAACTAATAGAGTTGAATGAACTTCAAAAAGGTGTCCAGAAGGTCAAAGCTCTGACAGAGGACGGAGCAGATTCGAGTGATATCAGGCAGTCGCAGCTTTACACCTTCACTACTCCAACAATCAGATGTGTCCGTGTGTTATTTTCCAATTGAGGGTGTTCATTGACTTCTTCTTCTTCTTCTTCTTCACCCCGTCAGCTGCACTGAGTGACAAAACATGCTGCAACATGACTGCATGTAGTTGGAGGGATGACGAAACAACTATCTTCTCAAATGAAGTTCATTTGTTTATCTTTTTTTAAACGTACTAAAGAACCAGTAGGCGACGCCCTAACATCAAGTTTCCACAAAGAAAAGTTTGGACGTTCGATACGTTAGTGATCCACCAACAACAGCACCACCCGCTGAGGCTGTGACGCTGTCAGTTTGAAGACGTGCACCATCAGTTTATATTAAAAGCAAACTCACCTTCTGTTAGCCGTCACTCCAACCGAAGCAAATATACATTAAGGCTCAGGTGACACTCTCTTCTAATATGTTTAAACACTCGACTTCTCTGTGACATCACGTGCATCCGCCTCCATAATCACATGGCTCATTGGAGATCATCACTACACAAATTCGCCGGTGATTATCAAATGCTGCAGGTGGACATTTTTAATTTTCATTTCCCGAAATCAAGAAGTACGACAAGAGCACTCACCCTTCATAATCGTGGCGGTTGTGAAGCATCCGCATGACGAGGCAGGCGGCCACAGCGATGAGCACGAGCACGAACAGAGCACCACACACTGCTCCGATAATGATGGCGGTGTTGCTCTGAGGAAGAGATTCTGGAGAAGCAACAGTGCAATTAGGAAAGCTGTTTGTTCAGGACAAAACACTAAAGAAATTCTTCAGGAGAGCTGAAAACAAAAATTCCCCAACATGTCCTTTTGTGGGACCAGTACTGCTTCTTGGAAATGTTTTTTAAAGATACAAAATACAGTCCCACCTGGAAGGTGGAGCATCACCAGTGAGCTGAAGGATAACAAGCCACCACATGTTTGTGTGAGGTTCACTAAACAAGACTGCACCTTTGTGACAGAGTCGGGACGGCTTTTTAGTTTTGTCTGATCTCACAGGGCCGATAAAACCACCAGACGTTTATGGACAGCTCCTTCTGGAATTAGTTTAAACCTGGTTTGTCTCAACCGATTGTATATTTGTAAACAATTGAACACAGCTAGTGACGGTCCGTCTTATATTCTAATACCACTTTGTTCAGGAGTCGACAGTGATTCAACGTAGCATGCAGTAGTAGTAGCGGCCCAAACAAGAGGAACATTTTTTGGCCTCACGAACCAAAGCACACGCTAAGGAAGTTAGCATGTTCGTTGCTTCTCAAAATAGTAAGAGCCCAACTTTCTGTTGCCCCCGATTGGTTGGATCCCACAGCAGAGGGTCATCTTTCTCTGGCTGGAGATGTGTTGAAAGACTTCTTTTATACGAGTGCACAGTATGCACATATGCCTGTTTATATGTTTATCCCGGGGCTTTGCTGGAACATATTCACATGATGAACGGTAGAAAACAACTACAAACAACATTTGGAGCAACATGGCTGCTGGCTAACAATCAGAGAGGATATACTCAGATATAAAGTGGGTTTGAATGTACGTATCCCTGTAAAGTATCCACCTCGTGGTTCACAAATGGCTTCCATCATAGAGAAGAAGAACCTCCTTCAAATGCTAAGAATTCTTTTCTTGCAGGACACGAGCATGTCTGGATGAACTTGAAAACAAGTGTGAGCATTCACCTTTCAGGACGACCCTGAGCTCCGTGCGCGCCGGTGTTCCCGCTACATCTGGCGGGTTTCTCACTTCGCAGAAGTAGGTTCCGTTGTCGCTGAACTGAGCCGGACTCAACAGTATCGAGACGTCCCTCTTGTTGATGTCTCCAACAAACTGCACTCTGTCTTTGAACTCCTGTTGTCCATGGAATCCCCTCCCGTTGCTGAAGTAGAAAATCTACAACAGGGAAAAGTTCCAGTGTGATCAAGAGGCTTAACACAACTCAGGTGCTGTAGTATAATAACTCAGAGTTCATAGGAAATACAAGAGTCTACACACCCAGGTTTTGCTGTCAATGATCCACAATGAGATCAGAGCGCCGAGCACATCTACAGTATAAACGTGATGTTTTTTTCCTGCTTCCTCTAAAACATGTGTTGAACTGTTCCCATCATCCCAAAACTCAAAACACATTAACCGTCCCTGCTGATGTTACACGGCTACGATGACGTGTGTCCTCAAGTCAGGAAAACTTAGCAGGGTGGATCGATAAGTGACTTTCCCTTTAGTTGGGAAAATGACAGATGGGGACTACTTCTTTCTTCCATACAGCATCCTCACCAATAGTCAGTGAGGGGAGGGTGCCATGATTAAAAATAAAAAACCCTCAACACCGACTTGGCTCTAGTTTCTGAAGTCTCCAGACTTTAAAAAGCTGCGTCAGCTGTGTAAGCTGAACTGCAAAGGAAAGACAGTTTCTATAGTGATGAACCGTTTCCGGAGAGCTCAGGCAGCTCCAGTGTGATATCACTTTCACATTACAGTAACAGGAAGAACACTGAGCTATCAAATCCTGCCAGTGCTTAAAGAAAACGTTAATCCCGGGGCCATGTTTTAAATTATATTTGTGTCATAATGATCCATTAAGACATCCGTCCGTCCGGCAAGTAGCAGGCTGCGATTCTTATTAGCATCGTCGGACGGCGTCATGGAGATGATCCCTGCAGGGAAAGTCTTGCTAAAAGAGAAATCTCGCTCTGAAATCTCACAGGATTTGTTGCAGGAAGACGACTGAGAGTTGGCGTCTGGGACAGAAAGGAGTTAAGAGTTACAAGACTTTTAAAATAACCAACAAACATTTGCGGGACAGGGACACACTGAAACACTCCGTCTGTGCAGACCATCGTTTCAGCAGTGACCATTTGGACCAGTATGACTACTGCGAGTCGAACAGGAGAAGAAATCCTACAGCAAATCGCAGAGAGAGCTGCTGCAGGTCCTGGCTACTAGATATCTCATGAGCACGTAGGTTTTGTCTACCCTGCTTGATGTGTTGAAGGGAACACTAGCATTAAAGACAACAATGTCTTGTGGATGAGATATCATCGTCAGTCCTTCCCACCCCACAAACTTCCTGGATTTAGATCCAACTTTGATGTTAGGGAGCGTCTGTTCACATTTAGGTGAAGGCACAACACAATACAGAAATTAGGGGGTGAGCTGAAGCTCGGAGTCTTATGGAGCAGCTACATTTAATGACGTGTTCATACCTCGCAGTGTCTCTGACTTCAACAATTCACAGCAGCCGATTAAGACTTGACAGTAAACCTTGATTGTTTGACAAAGACGTTTGTGGTATTCACCAGCTTCATGACTCTGGTTATCTCAAACAAATCAGCAAACTGTGGGAGATCAACTGAAATAAGAACGCTGTATGTCGGGCAGCTCCCAGTGTTTAGAAAAAAAAAGCCGTAGAAAGACAGCAAACAAATGAGATAAATAGATGATCCGATTAGAGGAATATTCTTATTTATATATAATGCATACATGCATATATGAGCATAAAATCAACACATAAAAAGACAGCAAAATGCAAGATATACGAGCCCTACAATAGTGTTATAATGTGAAACTGTAGTCCAACATGTATACTGACATCATGTCATCATCATGAGCAGCTTTCACCCTACAGAGCCGCTGAGGCTTTTCCTCATGTGTCAGCACATCTAAGACAATTGTGGGAAAACATCCTGGAGCCGTGAGAAACACTTCCGCAACAGATACCGCCGACGAGGACTCACCAAGTAAGGAGCTTTGGAGAACTGACTGTCGGGCTCACTCGACTGAAAACTCCAAGACACCACCGTGGAACCGCTGACAACCTCATTGGACTTGAAGGTGCATCGGAGGACTCCCGATGTGCCGTTCTCCATCATCACTTCTGAGTCGGCGTGCATCTCGATTGCCAACGTAGGTTTAGTGACTGTAAATAAATGAGGGAGTAAATATAAGTTTCCTGGTAACAAAACATGACAAATATATGAAAAGACACAATTGACTTTGTGTTGTGGAATGAGGAAGTGCAGCGTCACAATATGACGGCTACAAATACTAGCTACTTTCACCTTCCATTAATGTGCCAATATATTTATTTGCTGGATAAATATTGAGCCCAGAGCCCAACGTGACATGCTCAGTTGGGACGCAGTGTTCATAAATAGGAATGGGAGCTGATAAGATTTAATTAACATCAATGTCATTTGGGATTCTGTACATCAGTCCAATTCTTTATCAATTCCCGTGTGGAAAAAAAGGTGGCCAACTGATTTATTATTTCGGAATGTAAACACAGTGTGTGGAGTAGAATAAAGGCTGCTTCTTCTTGTGTCAGGAAGTCAGGGAAAACATGTCAGCATTGATAGAAGGATACTGATAAGCTCAGCCAGCAAATCATATCAGCCCCTTATAAAACAGAAAAGTAGAGTTCATAGTTTTATTGTTGCACCTAAATGGATGTTATACTTTGTATTTATTTAACAGAATATTTATTATGCTGTACTTGAATAATACTTTTTATGATACAAGTGGATTATTCTTCATTGAGAGAGTTTTTTAGTGAACCACTGTTGAATTAAAACAAATAAGGAATTCTATGTTTTGTTTTCTTCTCCCTATTGTAACCAAAAACAAACCGGATCATGATTTCACGAGCGAGGTGCACACAAAAAGATTTGTGTGTGCCGTTACACCCCTACTTTAAACTCACCTTCATGTGGCTTTAATCTTTTGTAGAATTTTAAAACACACAAACACACCTAAAAAACCGAAGGCAGGACATTGACAAACAGTCTCGTGTCTTTCACTTCTGCTTCGAGAGGATCAAATAGACTGCATGTTGACAACAGGAACCAAACCAGGTACAAACATGAGACATGACAAGTGACAGTGATTAAGACTGAAGCAAATACTGTAAATTAAGAAAAACTGGTCCAACAGCTTTGTCAGCTACCAACTGAAGGTTCTTTCACAGTTTGAAACGGAAGCTCACGTCATCCAGTCTCCTGTCTGATGTTATTATTCTAAGATTCAAAGCAGAAAGTACATTTACTGCCCAAACTTCTGGATACTGATATCCTGTGCTTCAAAAGCCTGAGAAAGGACTGGAGTAGCTTTTCCAATATTATTTATGATTGTAAGTAAACCAGCGTTAAATGTTAAAGGAAAAGGTTAGCCAAAACAAAACGACATGTTACCTTTGGATGCTAAGCTAAGCTAGTAAAAGGTACAACAGTCGGACTTTTGTACAGCCACCGTATACGAATACAATAACGCTATTTAAATATAGATATGTTATGGTGTAAATGACTGTGATATAATAATTTTAACATGGTGTGCTGGTTAGTGTAGTTGAAAATCCTCTGAAATTGCCCAAAGAATCAACATTTTATTTATATTTATTGTCGCCGACAGTACTTGCATGATAACACGCACCTGAAAGATGTGGGGGTTTTTTGCCAATAAAATCAACTTCTCTTCGGCGTGAATCCACCACACCCAACAACTCATCTCCAGTAAAATATCCCTGTGTATCAACCGTTTAACGTCGCTCCCACGTTCTATTATCTCCCACCGAGGGACACTAGCGAGGGCGCGAGCCAACTACTCGGCACCAAACCTCATTTAGATTTTAATTAATTTAACGGATTGATTGTGGTATGTGTCATTATGTCTGTAAAAACACAATAAGGCTCTAGCTGGCTATCCCAAAAAGTGTTCGGTCGTGTTTAATTTTGTCTCACGCCTTGTGAACAAAGCCACATTAATTAGCAAGATAGTGAACAGAGGTTAGGAGTAGGTGTCTCCCGTGTACAGGAGATGCGCGATAACATCGCTAGCTAGCTAACCTGGAGTCCCACCTAAAAAATAAATAGACCTCAAAATCTAACGTTTACAAATGTGCATATGGCCTCACTTAGGGTCAACACTCACCTGATAGAATATATAGCGTAAATCCAGTCAATAAAACACGCCTACAGATGGTGTTGGACCATTTTAGCTCCATTATGTTGTTGAAAACAGGACTAGTTCCCTTGATTTTTTCCAGCCTCTGCCGTCCCAAGTGTTTCTTCTTCGTGGGGAAGTTGCAGCGGTAGAAAAATCAGTTCCGGTTGCAACTGCTGCCCCCTTTAGGTCTACATGTATACAATCGGGTTGCAGCTGTATGTGCATTGGATACAACTTTGTGTTATATCATACATTTATATAAATGCAATATTCACTGAAAATGAGGCCATGGGTAAAACTGGTTGTTAAAATGGTTATTTGAACAGATATTCATGATGCTAGTCCGTTACATTGCATGGTTGGGGAGAGGTGAATCTAAAATCACAGTAAC
>CAAKHC010009319.1:6688-25656 GCA_901007825.1 Macroramphosus scolopax | reverse complement strand
AACCTGCTGATATACAGATGTTCTTTCACAATGTAAGTCTTCAGCCAGTGTGCAAAACATGACGGACGCCGGAGTTGTAACTCCACTGTTTGGCCACTAGGTCAAATTGGCTTCAAAGCCCCGCTACACTTCCTGTATCCAGATCTTATAACACATCCACGTATAAATCCTCTGAAACAATGAGTGTGTAAGATGTGTGCTTTTCCATAAAGTAGGTGTTCAGATATTTATTTGATGGACACACACAGGTATTGAGATATTTCATTCTGGACCATAGCAGCTGACCCACAGACCAACTGGACAACCGATATGACCTATAGACCACATTGCCATCCTTTTCCTAAAATTCAAATGCTGTTGTTACAAGACACATAAAACCTTCATAAATATTGCTGATTTGTAATTCCCACCTCCTGCATTACGCTTAATGTTCAATTCCACTGTGCATACAGTTTAGGAGCTTATTGCTGGTAAATGAGGGAGGATGTTGCCCAGCAGGACTATAACAATAGGACACAATCCCATAAGTTAGACCAGCACAATCTATATATATCAATAACCTCAATAATTTACTTACAACATATCCTTAGGAAGGGTGCAATTAGTGTAAGTGTGTCCCAAGACAATTAGTCTTGCATGCAAACACATGTGTCACCAGTTAAATATGCACATAGACTGACCAACATTTTAACCGCCGCAGCCACCACGTTATGGAAGACGTCTTTCAGTTTGAATGATGAAATATTTCCCTCTTCTGTGTTGCCCTTTCACAAGGTTATAGCAACACATCGGAGGAAGCAGCAGCGGAGCTTGCATACTTTGCAGCCCGGCCTGTTTCTCTGTGATAGCCCATCAAGGCTGTTTGTGAGCCAGAGCTTCTAATAACGGATTAGCATGGAGCCGCTCCACATGTTTTACTAAGGCCTTTAAGTCTTTCTATTACAAAAATTGCTTCATCATATTTGTGTGACTAATCCATAATGGCGAAAAATATAATGGGCTACATAGATTTTGCAGCCAATGCTGTGCGGAATTTGCTTAATAAATGTTTTTCCACATTCAAGAGAGGTTCAGGGGTAAGAGGAATCTATAGTGATGCTGTCGGACAAATATTGAATGTTCTTTCTTTGCTTTTTCCGTGATTAATATTTTCTTTCATGCACACACAGGACAGAAATATAATTAATTGACTACTGTACCGCCATGGCTCTGTAACTGCACATAATTGCCAGAAATGAACCTACTTTCATTCAAGTGCTTCGGGTTTTTAAATGTTTCCGTGCAATTAGGTATCCTCATTTCGTATTGTTTAAAATTACTTCAATGAAAGTCTAGAAACACTCCACACTTTCGGTTGTTTAATGCTGCATACAGTGTATGATTTTCCTGAGCTGACTGTCTTATGCCAAAGTATATTTGGACCAAATTAAATAGATGCAGACTGCAGGCAGACATCCAGTACACTTTGAAGTCCTGTCTGACAGCAAGCATTTGATTATTTGTCCAGATATTCATTCATTCACATCAGAGGGTTGTGGCTGCCTGCGCTGCCAGATATAAAAGTGTATCACTAAGCATGCATTAGACTCTCAGTAACCTATGCTGAATGGGACTTCAAACAAACAAGTAAATGGAAACACTGTGGTTTATGCCTCCCACATGCATGAGTCAGCAGAAAAATCGGACCATATCGCTGAACTGTGTCCAGTGGAAGATGGTTTTGTCCGCAGGTTAAACAAAAACTCTCAAGTACAATTTCAACAATTTTGTTTACAATGTTCCCCTGATTGAGTAACACATCTGAAGATCCCTGGCCCACACTCACAGCAACTCCTGTCCTGTGAGGAGGGCTCCAAATATCTGATACTACAGTCTCAATCAAACACGTGATGATGAATGTTCCTCACTATTTAAAGGTAACCCTTCACAAAGCAAACTAGAATTGAATCTGTACTACAATTGATAACTGAGACCGAATTGACAACCCCAGAAGAGAAACTGATACATCTAACAAATGCACAAAACAAAGACAATACACTGGGACTAGAAATCAATTCCTGAAGTACACTGGGGCCTGCGCAGGGTGACTTTGATTGTAAGGACATGGTGACCCAAAACTGGCTCAAGCATTCAGCAACATGAAACCAGGCCTGGTCCCTTAGTGTATAAAATCGTATAGGCTCTATTTAAATGGTGTAAAACTTTAAGGTGTGGACGCACACATCTTTAATTCAATGAATTCACTGTTTCCTGTCGAGAGGAGCCGCGCTGATCTGAAGAGGAGGAAGACTGTTGAGCAACCCCCTTAAGAGGACTGTGCCTAAAAGTCACCTTGGGAGGCCAAATTGACGGGATAAGTGATGGCGCAAACGGGCTTGGATTGAGTATCCAGCAGGAAGACAGGGCACAGAGCCACATAGCACTGAATGTGTAATGGGCAGCTGGTCCCCGGTGAAACCAACAAGGACAATGACACCCTCAGTCTCAAATCGCCATCTACCATCTCTCGCCTTTTACGACTTTCACCTAATGGGCTCGCTGCTCCGGGATTGATCTCACTTGTGAGCTTTTGCATGAGAGAATATGGACTGCACTCCGGCTGCAGCTCTGCAGTACCATGTGTCCTTCCACTATCCGGAGCTCTGCTGTGTACCTGTCCTGTCATGCACCGAGGATTTCAGCATTTTGCGTCAAAAATACAAACAGTAGTTCCAGTGGAACTGTGCTGTATTCATGCGCTATTGGAGAGGCCCGGTGGCCACCCCCTCCCGTATTCTAGCTTATGTAGGTCATCAAACCTGCGATATGAAAGGAGGCATTTCATCAGCATGTGGTTATTAATGATGCCTTCGCTTTGCACGGAGGGCCCTTACCTTCTGCTGTCGCCTTGCCATGTCTGTGGGCTGTTTTGCATTGAATGGATAAGCGATGCATCGCATCACAAAAACATACAACTGCAGCTTCTTTTTACGGTCGTCTTCCTCCCTCTGCAGCTTCTCCAGATCCTCTTTCTCCTCGCTGGCGGCGGACGGGCTCGGGCTGGTCGGACGGGCACTGCTGCGGCTGCTGCTGGGCGCCAGTCCGCCCGAGCTCTCGCTGGTCCTGCTCGGAGAGATGCGGGATCCGGCCTGAGGTGCCATCACCTCTTTGCTCTCCTCCTCTACTATCCCATCAGATTCCTCCTCGCTGGAAGATGGATCCAACATCTTGCTCTAGAGGTGATGCCTACCTAAAGATATCTGGACTTGTTCAGTTCGGATGCCCCCCCTCACTGATTGCTCTGCTGTTGTCTTATCCTCGCCGATGTGAGATTGAAGATGACCGAAGACCGGACGCGGTTAGGCCCCGGTAGTACTCGCTTGCTGAGGGATGTCAGCAGTACGAGTGGGGCTGGAAGAGGTTGAGTCCGCTTCACACTGAGCATTCTCCGCCTGCACCGAGCACGCGTCGATGCTTACGTATCTTCTGTGTTTTATTGGCCAGTCACTGCAGCGGATGTGAGAGGGTGAGGTGAGCAGAAGGGGAGGGGAGGGGCAGGGGGTGTGTAGTGTACAGATGACGGAAAGGAGAGAGGCTTTTTTTTTTATTTGTTTATTTCTTTATTTTAGGTGAAGGGGGGCGATGGCCTCTCCCTGCCTGCCTGCCTGCCTGCCAGGCGGGGAGGCAGCGGCGCGGGGAGCTGGCCGCGGTCCTGAACACACAACCCGAGCAGAGAGCGAGCGATGCTCGACTGTAGCATCTCCACAACGTCTGCAGTGCTCCACCTAAAATGGCTGCCACAGGATTGCTGTGATATTGTCGCTGAAATGGGGAACATCATCCTCTATATGGGCAGTGCACGGGATGCTGATTAGTTGGTGCACATATTTCAGAGGCGCCGCCACATGCCGCGTGTTCTTGAGGGCTGGAGCGGCCGTGCACGTCTCGACCCGCTCGGTCTCTGCAGGCTCCTGCTCCAAAGATTGTTGCAGCACTGGATCAGTCATGAACTGTCCCTCTGCTGAACAGAGATTTTATTCAAGCTAAGTAAAGCTGAAATAAAGTCTGTGCTCTGTGCAGTCCCCTGTTATTTGGTTGAGTTGTGATACAATCAACATGAACTCCTCTGTACAACATATGGTTGCACACAAGTCAACCTTTAATGCTACAACACTACAAACACATGATATCTGCCCATCTGAAACCAAGGCAACATGTTATATTTATATTCAGTTATATTGTCTAAACCTCCTCAAGATGATTCCAAGCATTAGAGATACGATGCAAAATGATTCTGGATTGAACACAGTCATTTTGGTATATTTCTTTATGTGTCACTTTGCTAATCTGTAACATTAAGACATCAGATGAAGTCTTCCTCCTCCAGCAGAGAGTCGATGCAAAGGCCGCTTGAGTCTTTTGATGCAGTAG
This sequence comes from Macroramphosus scolopax, assembly GCA_901007825.1. Lineage (NCBI taxonomy): Eukaryota > Metazoa > Chordata > Actinopteri > Syngnathiformes > Centriscidae > Macroramphosus > Macroramphosus scolopax. Next base: position 21,246 of record CAAKHC010009319.1, on the reverse strand, counting down.
TAAAGCAAACCTGTCACACCTACAGTATCTTACTCCCTGACCCCTCACCAGGGGCCCTATTGACCTAATTATACTGACAGCCTGTTGGCTTGGATGACAGAGGTGTTCACTGATGTAGAGTACATGAAAGGGGAGCACAGATTATAGTGATGACACATCTATGCAGTGAGATGTTCTGTAAACCAGCCACCACTTTCCCCTGGTAGCTGTTATTATAATTCAGTATTTAATGTATTATATATGACTAATGCTGACAATAATAAAATGCTACAGCCTAATAATGATACAAGTAACAACAACTATAATAATAATAATAGTTATAATGATAATTATATTAATAGTATTATTATAATAACAACAGCAGCAATAATGACAATTTGCAATACAATAACAACTATTTCTTATTATTTATTTATGACAGTAACTCCACTTGCTTATCAGACCTCCTCTGTTGTGTGAGCTTGTCATGTTCTTCTGAATTGCTGATTAAACATTGAATTTCAAGCAGTTTTACTGCAGTCTTGTTTCCTTTCCAGACGCTCAACTGCTTTTGGAGGCGATATAATTTTTCCTTTTTGTTTCTTCTTTGTGACCTTCCAACCTGGAAACCTTTGCTCGGGCTCTTGTATCAGTAACTTACTAATCTGCCTGCAGTTATATACGGTACAGTGGGTGGTGTCTCATCAGAGTCACATAATCACATCATGTGGATATTATTATAAAGGGAGAAGAAATAATCTTGTTCATACAAAAGGTGACCGTATTTTGGAGTGGTGCTGTTCTTTGAACGCCTCTTTCCTGAGACACACCTCAAGTTGGCCACACCCTAAAGACCGGATTTATTGTCTATTTTACTTCTCTTGGGGCTGTGATTTAAAAAATGAGCATCATGCTGTATTGCACACGACTCCAAACCAGATCCATGAAATCAGACTTTCCTTTGCAACCAGTGGAGTCGCCCCCTGCTGGCCGTTAGAGATAATGCAGGTTTAAGACACTTTCACACTAGCTTGACTTTTCAGACACAGAACATTTTGTCCAGTTCTTTTATGCAGTCATGGTGATGAGGGGATCTGGTGAACTACAAAGTCAATCAGGGATTAACCTTTAAAAATCTTATCATAGACCATCATCATCGATTCTTTTCTCTCTTAAATCATATTTTCATTCTATTTCTGCACCCCTCCTGCCCTGCATGTACGTGTACTATCTATGCGCTGACAGTGCTGGTATACACATGACAGGCTTTATATTGTAAACTCAGCAGGCGCTGAGGATGAGCAGATCTGCACACAGTACTTGTTCTCTGAGATTTAATTAAAGGTGACAGGTGGACTGACTAGCCGCTCCAGATGTTCCTTGCACATCTGACAAGTAAATTGCCTGCAGGTACCATGCTTTCAAGGACTCCACGTTTCCAATTTTTCTCTACTGGACTTATTGTTGCCTCTAAATGGCATTCTGTCCTTCTGCAGAGTACATAGCTTGTCGTTGAAGGTTCTCAGAGTGAGGTTTGCCTATGTTATCCATTGTTCTTAGCTCCTTAAGTTCTCAATCACAACCGGCATGCTGCCATTTCTTGATGTGATTCCTTGACACCCTTTGGTTTTTTGAGACTGCACACTCCTGAGATCTCGCTGGAAGGTTGAGCATTCTCCAAACCTTTTAAACATTAATAATTGACTGATGTTCTCATCCTCTGTCCTATACTGCAACTAGAGTGTGTACACATTAAATGTTGATGTTCTTTAGGGCAGAGCAACACCACAACAAGGCCAGTGTGGAGATAAAGTCTTGGAACAGCGGGTGGAGTTCTGTTTGATTTCGATTTTGTATTCTAAATCTTCATTGGTAAACTAATAATTTCTCTGAGAAACCGATACTCAAGTCCATTTACTACCTGTTCTGGAGGATTTGATTGCACATCACACGATCTCCTACAAATAATGACGTTTCCACAGTTGTGTTGGAACTGCACATTTTGGAGTTTTCTTCTTGTTTTTGTTCTTTAGAGACTTTCTATCTATTTTGGCTCAAGAGTTCTTGAGCATAATAACATAATGAAACATCCACTTATGAACGATCATCCACTTTGATTGAAGAACAATCAAGTTTCCCCAAAAATGAAGAATCCAGTCGAACTTCACCTTTCAGCCAGCGTTGTCAATAAGACCTTAATGTCCCAGAATGTGATGATATAGAAGCACAACAGATAGAATAAGAACCATTTAGTACGACTGTTTTGTTTAACCCTGGATATAGTGAACTTTCTTTGACCCCTACGTCATATTGCATTATTAATGGCAGTCATACCATAAAGACCTACCTGGCTTCAGCATCATACCTAAAGCCTGTCTGAGCTACTTCTTAACAGCCTAAGTGTTGTTTTTTTAATATAGAAATGTTACAGATAACAGAGCAATTAAATAGTAGAGAAGACAAGAACCTGGATTAAAGCAAAATGGCAAATCATAATAATCACAAAGACATACAGTAGTTTCTGCTGCATCTCTTTGTGCACGCTTTCATGTGGGCGTCTTTGCTGCATCGACTGAGACAGCGTATGTAAAGCACACAGTGTCACACAGACCAGACGGTGCAGCTCAGCTGAAAAATCACACAATAAATGCACATTACTATATTCATGATTCGCTTCCCTCAGTATCCTTCACTTCGGATTCTTTCCATTATATACAGTTAACATAGCACATTTGTTTTATTCAGTAAATATTCCTGCAGGGTGTCATGGAAGTGAGAAAGAGATTCATAAAAGGTGTCAATATTCTTGCAGGAACAGATTTATCTTGTCCGAGTTTATCATTCAGATGTTTATTCTTCTGTTCAGTCACCAGCTTTACACGCCCACGCACGCACATTCATATTTCCTACCTTTCATTGCACCCGAACACGCCATCACAAGTAAGTGTGTGTCTAATCTTTGCAGCCGGCTCTGTGTCAGGAAGCGGCGACCGGCCTAAATGGGCTCAATCCCGCCGTCTACAAGTCAAATTGGTTCATGCAAGGATAGACTTATCATACGTACACACACAAACACACACTGTGGCGCAGAGCTTCTCCGGAGTTCACTGCCGAGCTCTTTGAAATATTTAAATGCTGGGAGTGTTTTTAGTGTGAGATTGATGGAATAGGGTCAGTGTCAGCGTAGCAGCTGCTATAACTGTCTAATAGTGGATGATGACATTTTCACCAGGAACATGTTTACATCCTGAGGAACCAGGTTGATGAAGTACATCTTGTGCAGATATCAGTTCTATGTGGAATTGATTCAAGACAGGTTTGCAGAGGAGGAGAAATCCTGACAGTCTAAAACTGAGATGAATAATTGGCTTCAGTTACCAATCTTTGCTAATCCTTTTACATAACACAGCCAGTGGTAATTTAATTTTTCCCTGTGTTCTGAGGTGGCGCCCCAGCAGATCCGGAGGAAAACATGAAGCTATTGTTTCTGCCATGTGTATTCATGTATGCTAGATTTGACTTTTAACACCTTCTTCCTTTTCTGTATTTAGCAGGAATAAATTCATAAGGATGGAAACAGTGGATAATGTGAACTCTTATCTGTTGACCTTTAGTTTTGTTTGTGGGGGTTTATGATCCTTTCTACATTTAAATGTCAATTTTAAAACATATTGTAGCCACTGATTCACCACAAAGGCGGTGCCCTAAACTATATCAAGACTTCGCCAGTGTATTTCTTTAGTCATCAGTGATATGTGGAGACCTCACAAAAAACACAGTGATTTGCGCTTGTCGCTTCCTCCCACAGTTTTCAGGGTAGAGCGGAGAGATGATGCCAGAAAAAGACTCATTAATAATGCAGCGAGAGGCTGGAGCCTTCACCACTTTAACATGTCGAACAACCCCTATAGCTCTTGGAGCAACACATCTTCATATCAGCTGGAGGCTAAATCTCATCCAATAAGTGAACACAGCAGCGGGCGAGTTGAGTTGACTGCAGCTTATTGAACATAAAGGGACACATCCGTCGAGTGGATTTTGAAGGGAGATTAATGATCGGCTGCTGTGGGAAAGTAAGAAGGGTTCATCTCTGCGGCTTCTATGAGATGACAATGTACTGCCCTCTTTTGGCCAAATGATCAAAATGATTACAATTCATCTGTTTCATCGTGTTTGAATAATCAAGACTACAATCAAAAGTGAATACGTGACTGAATAAATGATATTTAATATATCAGATCTAATGATTTAATAGACTCTATGTGTGTTACCTATGTGAGGTTTGTTAAGTGTGCTATGTATAGCTCCTTGTTTCCCTGTGGTCCTGCTAATTAAGTGTAAACACAGTATACTCTCACTGAAATCCAAAGGCAGAGATGAAAGACTCCGTAAGTAACCTGAGGTTTGATCAACTGCTGATGAAAATAGAAAAGCACACAGAGAGCACAAACCTCCGCCGGATCCGATGTAAAAATAGAGCTGTTTTTCACGTGTTGACCTTATCCGGCCCAAAATGTAATGGGTTCATCCTTGGCAGAGTGTTCCTTTGGCAGGTAAGTACAGGAACCCAAAGTAAGTCTTTTACCAAATGGGAGCAGGGCTTTCATGTCTACTCCAATTTAATCCTGCCTTTACCTCCCTGAGCTGAGTTTGTCTCCTTTTTTTTTTTCAAAATAGATTTCAAATCATTCCTGACTACTTTGTAGAAGTCCATCATCTCGTCACCTTTCGTATCGTTCCGCCTCAAATGAACCCGAAAGTTTCCTGCTGATGTTTTAACAGAGTTGTTCCGGTTGTTTCTCCGCCTGAGTGATATCAGTTAAAAGCCATTTTCTTCGGTTGAATAACTAAACAGAGATTTCTCCTGTTTTTAATCCTGTTTCATGCTTCTCTTGTGTTACTTTCAGATTCCTGTCACTCATACGCTGTTGAATATGCATCCTGAGATATTTTTAACATTCAAATTTGTGATGGAGGTGGTGTAATATCCTCCGTTTACACCCTAACATCATAATCCTTTACATGAGTCTGATTATTTTACATTATCACTTCTTCTATTTGATTACTGTTTTTATCCATAACTGCCTCAGTTGTGTTTGTAAGTACTTGCTTTTCTTAGTCTCTCAAATCATTTTGTTTATAAAAGTTCTGAACAGATGAAGTATCCTAATGTACAGTATGATAATGTGTCCTGCAGAGGGTGTGCTTGTTATTGAAGCAGTAGGTAGTAATTCCTCTGTACATAAGAATAGTGGAGGCCTTACAGATATACAGCTTCCAGACCCTGGAAATAAAAGTCCAATAAAACTTCCTTTTCATTTCATGTAAATATGTCAAGAAATAACTACCAAGGCCCTAAATACCCCTTTTCTCTTCTTACCCTTCTTCTGTGAGTTACAATTAGTTTTTAAAAGGGACACATCTTTCCATGAAGACCAGTCAGCAAAAACATTGTGAAGTTAAATAAATTAACTGCTGCACAAAGTCCAACAGGAGTGTCTGCACTGCAGTGAATTAATCATTTTACTCATGTAGCATGTGAACAATTTTATCAGCTTGCTCAGACATATGCAGTACATATTATGTACCACTAGAGGGCAGCAAAACACTGCAAATGCCCCTAATTATGTCCAATCAATTCAAAGGGACCAGCCTCTCTCTTATTTCTAAGGAATAGAGGATTCTGCTACATGAGAACATTTTGTGTTGTTACTCTTTAGGTACTTTAGGTTAATTTCCAATAATCAGTTTATTATATTTATTATATATTCGATTTTGGGGTGGATCTGTTTAACATTGCTCTCCTATTCTAGATAAAAGTTGATGAATGTCTGGTATCTCTAGAAATATTGAAATTTCTTCCAAAACGATTTCACAAACATAATCTGGTTTTACTGTGAGGAAATACTTCTAATATTAAAACTGTCCTATATGACAATGTCCCACAAGTACAGATGCTCATGGTTTTAGATCAGTGCAGCTTCCAGTGAAATATCACTGAGTGATATATAACTAACATTCTGAAATCATCCACGTATCTCCAAATAAATCATCGTATTTTCATGAATTCATTAAACAGTTCATTTTAGATGATCCAATGAACTTTTAAACGTTTTTTGTAGCAGTGAAGAATTCAGTGAAGAAACATCTGATTCTTCAGTTTCTGGATTTCTAAATCACAAATTATGGACAGTCATGGTTTTGATTATACAGCCAGGATTAAACTGGAGAGTATATTGCTATTAGTTTCATCATTCTAGGATTTAAACATTTCTTTGGATAGCAGCGTTATTGTAACGATTACAGTATGTGTCAAATATAAAGGCAGCTTTGCTAGGTGCCAGTTCTGGTTGTAGTCGTGAATATATGTATTCATACAGGTGCAGAATATCTCAAACTCCTCCTTGGGGATGAACCCCTGTCAGCCCTGCCCTCCGCTGGAAGCTTCCTCTTATTGTCTACATCAGTGGCATCTCAACCTGAGGACAAAGGCTGCTGACACGGTTCGGAGTTGGACTGAAGCTCTGTGATTTTTAAATGTGTATGGTCATATTTGCTCCGGTAAGTTTCACTTGTCATAGTATTTGTCAGTTATTTATTCATCTTGCTTACTATTGATTCTGCTTCAGGTTTAATGAATATTAAATTGAATGAAAGGGAACATCTACAGTTGATTGTAAAATCGTGTGACTATGCAGGATGCAACATGTGTCAGGACACAAAGAACCTTCTTTGACCTTAAATCTTTAACTCTTTATGTGAATATTCTGCAACTCAGATTTTGTGGTAAAAGACGCATCGATATAAGGTATCACCTGATAAATGAGTATCACCGCGGTGCTGTGGCCACCCTCCAGTGCACAGTTAGCAGCTCTGTTAGTTGTCTTCCGACATTTAAATTATTCAGGATTTGTTTTCAAGCCAATTATGAATCCTAATAGGCGTCCCTGTGATTTATTGATGTGTATATATTATGTAATAAGCCTCAATCACTCACTGATTTGACTGATACTGATGAATTCAAGTAACTATATCATCAACGGTTCTGATCCTTATATGAGATTCTTCTTTTTGTTTTTTTCATAGATTTTTGCCATCTGTGCTTTTGCAACATGTGGAGGATACTATGGTCATCTCCGGGTTAAGGCGGACTGCGCCGGCAGGAGGCAGAATAATCTGAGCATCAACATCGACTTTGGCTATCCTTTCAGGTAAACTGGTTTGTACTCTGTTTGACACCATGTCCACCCAGTCAAACTACTTTTAATTATTAAATTTGAAATTATGAATTTCACAAATTGTCTTCAATGTCTGTCCCATTTCAACATATATCTATATATATCTATATATATATCTATGTAGATCTCCAAACATGTCAGTCACATCTACATATTCATGATAAGGTATGATACAGTATAATGAATAATACTTGCAGCTCTGTGGAAATAAATGTTTTTATTTTGATACATCACTTTGTTATTTAAAGTTAAACAGACTTAAAAAGAACATAACAATGTACAATCCTGCTTCCTGTGACTTTTATCCACAGTAAGCAACTCAAATATTAAAATTAATTCCTGCATGAAAACCATCAAGCTGCACATTAACCGTCGTACAAAGAAACGACTGTATGACGCTAAATCTTTCCAACACGTCCTCTGAGGATACATTAGATGTCAAATATTGAAGAATGTTCTTAAACCCTGCGGGAGTCAAAGAGAACCGGTGAGAAGAAAAAGTTTCTGTTCTCATTATTTAATCAGGGGATCTCTGAGCAGCGACACCAGGTTGCAGGTACACACTGCGCGGCAGGATGTATCTACAAAGTGGAGAAATACTGAGACATCAAAAATTGGACCAGCTTCCTGCTCAGCCGTCCTCCCTCTAGCTCATCAATTAGGCAGGTTCAAAGAGGACACCTACCGGGGCGGACGACATGACTGAGTGGATCTTTTCGTCTGTTTCTGAAACACGCAGAGATGATGACATATCTGGTTCGACATTCAGTTCAACAACGATATCACACCATTAGAATTCAGAATACTCAGTAGCAGTAGATTCTTCACTGTCGTTTCAAGTACATGTGTTGGCACAGTGTGAACAGTCTCACATACAAGCATCAGCCACATGTATATACACAAGTACTTGAACACAGCACCTTCACACATGTTAGTTTGGGGGTGTTGAATGATGCAGTGGCAGAGGGAGTGGAACCATAGCGTGCCTGTTTCCAGGCCTGCGGTCTGTATCATGGATTGATGGAGGGTGTGTTATGTGCACTGAGGCGAGCTCTGCGTGTGAAGGCTTTGCTGTTGAGGTATGATGAGAGGCTGGGGGTGTGGAGGCCCAAGTTTCTGGAGGCAATTTGATCAGCTGTGCCACATCCGAGCTGCAGAACTGCTTGTATTTCCTCTTTGTGAATGCTGTAAAAAATTCTTCTTCATATGCAAAACCAAACTCCTGGATGCCTCATGGGATAGAAACCTCTTTGGCATGTGGAGGAAATGAGCTGCTTGAAGTCACAGAATCTCCGTACAGGAGTTATGTTTAACAAACATTTACTGTCCCACGTCTCCTCCTCTCTTGTAGATTACAACAAGTGCATTTCAAAGCTCCCTTGTGTGGGACAAAGAGAGAGGAGATTCTTTTCCTGGACGGCGACTTTTCCTCAGCTGCTCAGTTTTTCGTGACTGTGGGTGTTTTCTCCTTCCTGTACTCGCTGCTGGCAACTATCGTCTATGTCTTCTACCAGAACAAGTACCTAAGGAATAACAGAGGCCCACTTGTGGTCAGTGAGTTTATTCCCTCAACAAACACTCACATGCTCACATGAATTACTGTCAAAACAATATAGTGTGATGATGGTGTGTTTGTGTGACATGGAAGACACTGACTTGACTATTTCACCCTGTGTGTGACTTCCTCCTCTTCATCCCTCCGTCCTGTGAGCAGGATTTTGTTGTTACCATCATCTTCTCCTTCATGTGGCTTGTCAGCAGTTGTTGTTGGGTCAAAGCTCTTTCTGATATCAAGACGGCCACCAACCCAACCCAGGTGCTTCTGCTCATCACTGCCTGCACAGCTCAGGAGAACAAGTGCTCGGTTACCCGGGAGCCTCTCTGGTCACGTCTGAATTCATCCGCGGTAGGTCAACAAAGAAGTTTGATCCGCCTGCACATACAACTGGATAACTGAAGATGTTTGTATTAATACTCAGAGTCATGTTTTCTCCCTCTCGTTGTTTCACCTCCAGGTTTTTGGTTTTGTTAATGTTGTCCTGTGGGTTGGCAACATTTGGTTTGTCTTCAAAGAGACAGGCTGGTACAAGACGGGTCAGAGATACCCGACCAGGAGCGCGTCGGGGAAACGCACCAGCGAGATGCGACAGCAGCTCTACAGTGAGAGCAGCTTTGACCAGCCGGAGGAGAGTTTTGACTCACAACCCTTCAGACAAGACAGTCTCAAACCGTCCAAAGGGGGTTTTGGTCAGCAGGTCCACAGACAAGCCAGCTTGAACCACACACAGGTCAGCTTCAGTTTACCGCAGACCTACCTGGGCCAACCAGCGACTTAAGACAAGAAAACGAGAATCACCTCCAACGGGTCGGCGGTTCTTCAAACAGAGACGTGATTTTGTCTTTGGGTTTATCTAAATGGAAATATGTATTATTGGTGTGAACATTTTCACATAGAGAACACATGATTATTAACAAGGTAAAACATTTTGACTGTTAACTATTATTTAAAAATATCTAGTTTTTAGGGTGATTATGCTTTACAGAACCAATTGCCGTCATGTTTGTTATATGTTTTATGTGAAGTCGAGTGTAGTATCAGTGCAGAAATACTGTATATCTATCTAAGGAGCTACAGCTCTCTTTAAATATTTAACATTTCATTGTATAATATATTCCTTTTTGTCATCAGTGATGAATTTCCTGCTGTTGTAATCCACATATCTATAATCTATCATATACATATAGCTTTCAATATCAAATGAATTATAATATTATTTTGACAGTTTCATATGTGTGCATGTAAAGTTTATTATTCTTGTCAAAGATGGAAAATCTTTTATGTTTCAAACTTGCTGCATACTTTTCTTATGGAATATGTTGAAGGGCTCACGTTGCATATGAACCATCACATCTTATTGGCTCTGCCCTGCTTAATACTTATCACAAAGGAAGATTGTGTCCGAATAATTTATAACAAAATGTATAATATAATAAGTATTGTTCTACATAAAGTAAAAGTAGGGTTCTCAGCGCTTGATTTCGACGTGAAATTGCCCGCTGAGCGTCTGTCACTGTGGTGATTCCTCGATGCGTCTGTGTCCTCCTTTCAGTGGGAATAGAAACAGAACAGAGGTGCCTGAGAGCAAGAAGTGCAGCAAAGAAATGTGGGAGCGTAATATGGAGAATCACGAATGAATGTGGATTCTAATGGGGACACGAGTGTAAACATCAGAGCATGTTTCACACTGTGGAGCAGGATCATCTTACCTGGGAAGGCTCGAGGGTCGAAGACAGTGAACATTATACCGACTGGATTTAAATGTTGATTGAACAGATGTGATGACTTGTCATGTGACCATTCAGCATCTTTAAACTATAAAAACTAAATCAAATGTTATTTGTATGTGTTGATGGCCCTCCGTGATTCTGTGAATAAACTGTTTACCTTCAATTACATCACTGAGATTCATCTCCCAGTGTTTGTACATCCTCGATTCTTTGAAGCGATGCAAAAATGAAAAAAGAAACGTTAAAAAAAAACGCTAGATGTATGAGTTTTTTCTAAATATTTAGTTGAATACATTTTCTTCATATCAAAATAGAAGACATCAAATAACATATGAAAATGTCGCATTTTCCCATCGGGGTCTGAAGATAGCAGAGAACAATGGCCAAGTGATTAGTTGAGATTGTGCACTACCACCAAGATAATCAATACACTTACATCTAACTACGTATATAATTCACAGCCAGACATCCAACATATATTACATTAAGAAATTGCACAAGTTTCCATCCATCATTCCAGCTCCGAAATGTCTCACAATCAATATATGCCCTTGTTTTTTTTTTTTTGCCATAACACCTCTACAACAACAATATTAATCATAATAATAAAATATCATGCAGCTCATTCACAATACAATTCAAAGTTTAGTAGTATAGAATATTTTGTCCCTTCTCACACTGAACATCAGCCTTGAAATTGATATAGTGGATCCCCAAGCTGGTCATTAAGACCTCTGCAGGCAGCCACCTCTTTCTGATCTGAGCAATTAGAGTAGAGAGAGGCAACGCTCCTCGCTGCCGACCCCTAATCACATGCAGGTGTCCAGTGCAGGCTCTGTGAAGAAAATTACAGTGCATGTGCTCTCAGCAATACAATTAGAGTCAGGTTATCAGCAGGAAATAAAGGGGTACAGCATGAAATAGATGTCCATCTGGGAATGAAAGAAGAGTATATATGTGTAATTAAGCCATGTTATAGGCTTGTGTGCAACATTTAGCGTTCCTTTTGTCTTTATTGTCCACCGCCAAGAAGCAGCCGTGACTTTCATCTACAAGTGGGGCACAATGCAGAATATACACTCTCCTGCAAATGTATTAGCTACACTCATGAAATCCATGCCGTGTAATAAAAACAGGATAATAATGTTACAATGTTCAGTATTAATTGAATCTCTTTGAGAGAGGCTTTCATTTATTTTAATGGTCATTTTGGAGGCTGTGAATTGTGGTGCAACTGCATCGGGCTACAGGAAGAAGTGTTCACATTATTTTGGCAATCCAACTGCTATGAGTGAGGACAATATCAAATGGCTGTTATACTATACTGCGTTTTTGTTTAAGCTAGGTTTGCCTAATACATTTTGCAAACTAGTGTATTCTACAAGGACATTTTCTTCTGGCTGTGTCATCCACCTGTCTTATCAGCTGACGACTGTTCAACAAAGTCCAGCCACATATTCCATAGTTGGTTTCCGTGTGGCAAAAAAAAAAGGGTTATTTCCACTCGAAAAATATATTTAGGCATTAAGAAAGAACCTAGAATGGCAGCCTGCACTGCACTGTGATGTTAAGGTAGAACATAATGAGCCTATCCTCAGGGGGTCGCTGTTGCTTCATGCTGCCATGACACAGAAGGGAAAACATGACGTCACTCTCCCTCGACTCTAAAGATGCCTCAGTGTCGGTAACTCACTCACTTGATATACATTTCTGATCAGCCTACATTGAAGAAAAGTTTATTAAACTAAAAAAAAAATGTATGTCATGCCGTGTTTTTCATTGCAAAGATTTTTCCATTTCACAGTATCACCGCAGGGTTTCTACAGTAGTGACAATAATAATTATTATTATAGTTCTTTGATTTTTTTGAAATAAACAATAATCAATTATTTTAAGTATGTATGTGTTTAAAATGCAAAATAACGTGTAATATATAAAATATAAATCATTATGTTTGGGGGGAAATTAGCTTCCTGTTCGGCCTCTCTCTCTCTCAATATCTTTTCTGGGGCGATAGAAACATCGCCGGGTCAGTGCAGCCAATTACTGACACAAGATATGCACGTGCCAACATAAATTAGCCAATCAGCGTCCTCGAATCTGATGCTTAAAGGTTGATTAATATATCGGCCTAAGCAGAGTCAGTCAGTGGTGGAGTAGGGACGATAGTGATTTCCTACACTTCCCAGAATGCCTTTTGATAACAAGGTCCCCTAACCCATTTTTTCTTTGTATATATTGTAGTTGACCTTAGCATAAGTCATCCAGCAGTATGTTTGTGCAATATGCTTCTTATATTTTTGTGTAAGAATGCCTCAAGTTTTTAATATTGGCATTAAATAATTACTGACCATTTCACAGAGCACTGGTATCCTGCAGTTTGTGTTACATTGTAATGTTATGGTTACTGAAATATGGCACAGCCCCACCTAGAATATTTTTCACCAGCTGCCACTGGCTCTTACTAAAGAGAAATCTGCTAGCAGGACGGCTGCTTGCTTGCTTTCAATACAAGCCAATGGTGGAATGGAACACAACTAATCTGTTCGGTGTCAGTATCTCAAATGCCTTACGGATGCTTTATAGGATTCACAAAGGATTAGATCAAGAGATTAGAGCAACCTACACACGTCTGCTGAACAGTAGGTAATCTAGAGACTCTACAGGGCTCAAGAGTGTTTAGACCCCGGAAATCAGGGTGACAGGACAGGAACGTGAGAACATTTTCATTAAATTAACATTTTAGACGTTATGGAAATGAAGGGAAGGAGGGAGCCCTCCTGTATTTCTCTCCCTGCTTTCCCCTCTTAGGTTCACATTATTTCAAGTTTGTCTCAAACATTATACTCTCCTGAAAAATGTTAGCTTACTTTAAGTTTTCGTCATGTTCATACTCATTAAAAGATCTGTTAACCTGCTTCCAAAGGAAGAGAGTGGGGATAATATTCACACTTCCTGCTCTATGCAAAGATACATTTAAATCTGAACTTAGTATAATCATATGTGAATCTTTTTTTGTTTTGCTGCACAGTGTGTCTGTGCTGAGTGGATAGTAACATTCAAGTATTGTAAGCAGGGACACATATTAACTCCATATCAAAATTGATTTAGATACGGAAATCATTGGATTGACACTTTGAACGCCGAGCAAACACGTAAAGTTCAGAGTTGAATGAGCACACAAATACATTTCTTTTTCATGCATGCATTTATTATCTACTACAATCTATTTTTTTTTCATTTTCATAATACAAATAAAAACAATGCCACTGGTAGCCCAGTGATATATAAGCTCCCCCACGTAATTACATGAAATATCCCAAATGTGATAACACATCCATCAGAGAAGGTGTTGTCATGTTTTAGTCGGTTGAAAGTTTGCCTTGAGAGTTTTGGTGCCATTAAATGCTGTACAGTGAGGAACATTTCATTCACACTCACACACTCACCTGCTCTTGCACGCTCACACACACAAATGCTGAACAAGGTGAATAAACTCCACAGCAAATGCATTCTGATATCTCTTTACAATTTTTTTTGTTTATACATATTAACAGGTGAGATAATATTCCTCAGCGTGTTTTGTCCAGAGTCCGTTCATCATATCCATAAATGTATTTGGCAAAAGTTCAAGACTTTTTTTCAGGGGATCTTTTAAAAGCTGGAAGCCATCATTAAGGAAAATGTCCATTGATTTTTGTGTGTCATCATATTTAAGACACGGAGGACACTTCTGTCTTGCTGGCAGAAACTGAGGTTTCATCATCAACCGCGCCGCCCATTCCAATTGTGCTCAGCATGCAGTTACGGAACTGAAAAAGAGAAAAGAGAGCAAAATCAGACACAATGTTTAAAAGAATAAGGGTTGAGTAAAGAAGAAAAGGCAGATACTAAAGCTAGAGAATATTCTAACCAACCTGTTTGTTGAACAGCACATAGATAATGGGGTTGTACAGGGCTGAGCTCTTTGCAAAGAAGGCAGGGATGCCAGCGGTCAAAGCAGTGAAGGCAGCTCCCTTGTTCAAGAAGATCCAACCAGCGAAAGTGGCATAT
>CAAKHC010009316.1:17185-37689 GCA_901007825.1 Macroramphosus scolopax | reverse complement strand
TTACACACACACACACACACACACACACACACACACACACACACACACACACACACACATGCTCTCTCTTGGTCTTTCAGTCTTTCTTTTCTGCCTCTCTCTTGGTCACTTTCACAAACACACACTGAGTCCTCTCGGGGGTCTGGATTGTTTTGGACAGGTTCATGTTGTTACGCCTTCACAGAGGTGTTAACTGTCCGTCTCTTATTGTTGTCAACACGATCGGAACGCCTGGAGGGGATTTCCTAACAAAGACACCTGTCTTGACATCATCGGCGGAGGCAAACAGCTGGAAGTTCTTTAGAAGCGATGCGTTCCCAAGTTAAAGGAAAAAGAATAACATCATGGCCATCAACCTTTGAATTAGAGCACAGCCACAGAAGGAATCCAGTAAATCATTACTATCCTACCTGAGGTGTAAGTCAGTGGCACCAGAGGCTAATCAGGGCTTCTTCAGCTGTCGCAGACGTTCGTCTTCACAAATCTGACCTTTGATCTTTGGAATGCACAGCAGCACACAGTATCATGATTTCACATCATTGACTTTATTGATCTGTTTATCTAACAACGCTGTACACTGTTGTGGATCCCTGCATCACCATTTCACACAGAAACATGTGACATAGATCATTGCTGGTGTGCAGAACTCTCGTGCATGAGTTTGAATAAAAACAAACAGCTGTGCTCAGATGTGGAACAGCAAGATCTGGATACTACGAACAAATTATCAAGGGACGGCTGAATTAAACATAAACCAGGCGCTCACTTTAATTAACAATATGGCCATATGTTTTCTTTCCTTTTCTGCCCTGACCCCATTATAACTGATAACAGTCCCTAACAACTAAGATCTTCTACACAACATGCAGCAGGCGGGACGCTACATGCTAGTTAAGCACGACTGTTAGACATAAAGGAAGAGAACTTCAGGTAAGTTCAAAGATACATCGTCATAATCACAAACAAACAATCGTAGGCCACTTCAGAGCATTGACATGGAAAAGACTGGATTTATATTTCTGCTCCGGCACATATTGTGCATCCATCAGAGGAAGGTACAACCACAACACAGATGCTCAGAGCGACATACGTGCAGCGTCCAGCTCGGATCGTCAACCATTCAGCAAGCAGAACTGTGACGTGTGTTAAAGGTTCACTGCTTTGTATTGTGAAGGAAATCATGTGGCTGAATCTTCGATTTATATTGTTCCAGCGTTGCTCCTTCTGCGTGCCTTCTGCAGTCTTCTGTTACTTTCTTTCAGACTTAACATGTGATATTTTTCTATGAGCTTTGTATATACACACAGGTGGATATAAGACATGCAGGGGATTAGGAATGTGATGTAAAGACATATTAACTAATAATACTTAATCAAAAAAAACAACGCGTACTGATTTTTTACATCTATCGGACTTAATTTTCTCTTTGGAAAACTAATTTATTTGTGTAGGTATTACTGCTCTGGTCATCAACGAATCTGTAATCAAGACTTTTTCTGTATTTTTTGGATGAAGCAGTCGTGATGATCTGGTGCTTTTTTATACATTGTTTGGCTAAAGACCAAAACGGTTCCTGCGCCAAACGGGAATGATGAATGTGGATGATATATTACCACAGCACACAATCAACCGCCATGCACATCAAGTAAAAGATTTAATGATTTCATGTGACTGATTTTACCATAATCTCCAGCATCCCTGTGAGTGACAATGAGTGCGATGAATTTGTTCTGATATGTTTATATAGAGAGGGACGATATTGATTCAAGGCACAGCATCGGTGGGTTTGGATAGCTTTATGTTTGTCTTCATCAATATGAGACCTCATGTATTTTGTTTGATGCTTGGTTCAATGCAACTGTTTGAGACTCTTTGAATAAATTGTTATGGAAGAAATTACCCACCCAAATGTGCATGTCTACTACTTAAACATTAATATGCCTACTAGTTGAATGTTTACAGGGAGATTCTACTTAAATTAGATCATATTAACTGCTGCAAATGAGGAATAAATGGGTGAATAAAATGTCAGTATGTGTCTATAATTAATCAAACAAGTGCACCTACAAAATCTGCAAAGGTTTCTTAAGCCTGTTGGTAGGTAGGTAGGTAGATACTGTATTTATCCCGAAGGAAATTCAAGGTATCCGGTAGCATACATACAACACACACAACATACACATGCAACATAGGAAGGGTGAACAAAACAAGACAACCACATGAATGTAGTGTGCATTTAAAGGTGCACTAGGAGACAGTTTGGGGGATGGAGGTGGGGGTGTGTGCAAAAGGGCATTTAAAGGTGCTCTCGGAGACAGTTAGGGGATGGAGGTGGGGGTGTGTGCAGAAGGGCTAATATAGCCAGTAGACAGTTGTGAATTGATATCAGCAGTCGTTTCAATGATCATGGAGAAGTTCTGATTAACTCATTTGTTTATCAGTGGTACATTTCTGCTTGAGTTGATTGAAAAAATGTTGAAACCTTATTTACACAGTAGAACTTACAACAGGTTTACCATTCTTACAACAGCAACAGGGCAATGGAAGCGCAAGTTGGTGTGCAGATCAAACAACATGAATGATAAATAACAGTTTAGGAAATAAAATAAAAGGCAAACGAAAAACACATTTCATAAGTTAAATGTATATACAAAATGTAAGGCTGTAGTTTTCACGTCTTTAGAGTTTGTACAGTATTTTATTGTTTGCAGGTAGGATCTTAAGTAAGATATGAAGACTTCAAGGTCGGGTTTCTACTTTGCAGAAGCTGGAGTGGAAATTTTACGAGTAAACAAATAAGATTAACGACAAACATCTTCTTTTCAGGAATTTAATCAGCAAACAAACAAAATAAAATAAATGTTTTTTTTTTAGGTTACGTTGAGTTTCGGGAGAGATTTAAGTTCTGATTGAAGGTTCAGTTACAAGAAAGACGAGTTTTGGTTTCAACGTCAAAAAAATGAATTCATGGAAAACCACATTATTTCCTTGACGTCACGAATGACACGTATTCAAAATGGCGGCCGCGGCTATGGTAAGTGGAGAAGCGAACTCTTTTTCTTCAAACTCCAGGTCGCTCATAGTGTCTTCCCAAATGAATTCAGAAGCAATGCTGTGATTGGAGTAGAGCACAGATTAGCCGAATTCTTTAAACAAAATTTTGACGTTGACTCGTTCCTGTTTTACTGGAGTTGGCTGCTTTTCCAATGTTGACCATCTTGCTAACTACCTGGTAACGTTAGATAGCCAAAGCTAACGTTACCTAGCATGATTGTTAGTCGGCTTAAAACTGATTTGTTTGGATAAGCAGCCTTATGAGACATTTCGACCAAAGTACACGTTGCTGCCGGTTCTGTTGACAGACTGTCATTTGTTTAAACGTTACCGAGGAGAGAAATGAGCGAGCCGAACTTTGGCTTAACCGTAGCTATTAGCAGCTCAACCAGCATCAGTTTGAGCTAATTAGTTCTCGGTGCAGTTAACAGTGCTGACAAATGTGAGAATGACAACAACCCTTCAGTCCCAAAAGAATAACAAAACGCTGTCTTTGTTTTGTAAAGTCCTGTGCTGGTACTATCTCTTGTGTTGTGTTAGCAATGCTTGCTAACTTCCGCCACTGACATAATTCATAAGCCGCAATGGTTACGTTCAGCTCGTGTTGAAGTGACCACAAATTATTACTTTGTAATACTGAATCTCATAATGGCACTTTTACTCTTTTGACATCAGAAGAGGTTTTTAAATATCAAACCAGAAAATTTGATTATTTCATGTTTACTAATACCAGAAATACTAAGCCTCTAATAGTCAGAAGACACTCAGAGCAGCAACTAGAGCCTAGTAGTAGTGTGAGTACTAGTGTTAGTACTAGTAGTAGTGAGAGTACTAGTGTTAGTACTAGTAGTAGTGAGAGTACTAGTAGTAATGTTAGTACTAGAACTAGTGTTAGTACTAGTAGTAGTGTTTGTACTAGTAGTAGCGTGAGCACTAGTGTTAGTATTGTGAGTTCTAGTGTTAGTACTACTATTAGTACTAGTACTCATGTGAGTACTAGTATTAGTAGTAGTAGTTAGTCACTGCATAAAATCAAACAATGTAAATTGCAGAAATATATGAAACATGAAGAGAATTATAAAAAAATTACAGAAATAAAACACAAGGAAAAGTATGAAGTGAAATAATGTCAGGCAGTCCAATGAAAAATAATCTGCTTTCATGAGAGATTACAATTCAGATAAAGAGCTCATCTGTGTTGTCTCTTGAAGGTTTAATGCAAGTGATAAATATACTCCCAGCGTTTCCAAGCTTCTCTAAAGTGTACAGGCAACTAATGTAGAGATTATATGCAATCCTCTGTTGGATCTTAGTGGGACATTTTGAACCTGCTCATGTTTGGATCGGTTGTACAGACTCAGATTGGATAAAGTTATTAGCTGGTACCTAGCTAACAAAATCTATTCTTTATAGATGGAGGAAATGGATTGCGGTCTGCTGCTCCTGACAGTGGAGTTTAAGTTTTAAACTGACGATTCAATACTTAGAAATGTTATGAACATCATGAACATCAACAGATGAGCACCGTTGTGCAGACTTCTAAGTGATGATCTCAATCACAAATGTTCCATATCATTCCTCTAAGCCAGACTCCCCTCAGATATTCAATGATTTTACTGCAGCAGTGTCCAACAGTCTGCTGCTCAGGCCCTGGCTCTGGAGCTCCCATCCATCGGGCAGGCCCAGCAATGGGTCCTGGGCCTCCATCAGTGTGGTGACAGGGCTTAAGGTGGTGAGCTCCACGTCCTACACCTGCAGACCCACTCTGCTGTCCTGCTGCAGCTCCTCTCTGTCCGCCAACAAAAGCAGTTGAACTTTCCCTCAAATTTGGCAGACCCAAAACTGTCACCACAGATTTATTAATTATGTCATTTGGATAAACTGACCACATATTGGCAATCTAAGTGAATACTCTTTCTGCTGCCGGGTGGTGCGAATGACGAATGACGTGAGGGTGGCATCCCTCAGTGTACCGCTGTTTGATGGTCAATCATCTTAGCAGAATATTTTTATGATATGAATATAGTAAACTTCTCTGATTGGTACTTCTCAAGTCTTGGGTCTGTGGGGAATGTGCCTTTGATTTCACAATATTTGTAAGAAAATGTGTATTATTGCTGGCATTTTATGTATAAAATGGCTAAATGATATTTTTTATTTTTTTTACACTATGCTTAATCCAGTAGTAACACAGTATACGTTCAAAAATGTGAAGGCACTGAAATGCCCTTTAGGTTAAATGCTAGAGGACAGCCAGGCATGTCTAACATTCTTAATCACAGAAACCGGAAGAGAGGTGTTAACCTCTTACTGTTCTGATATGGCTGTGTTTATGTGGATACATCCAGGAAATAATTGTTTAGAAACAGTTTCAAGTTTGCCCTGCTTGAAGGCATTTCTTAAAAAAAGATTTGCTTCAGACTCTGCCACCTGGGCGTGGCAATGCTTCTTCTTCTCTTCCTCTTATAAGTCCACCTCAGCTTTATCAGCTGATTAGCTACACAAGCACACCATTTGTCTTCAGTCTAAAGTAAATAGTGCTACATCCTGTGTTTTATTTGCCGAGATAAGGTCATTGTTTAGATTGGTTTTGTCTCTTTAACCTAATCATATTACCTTGTCATATACTGGCATATAGGTATTAAGGTGTGTAGGGTAAAATATTTGTCTTTGTCTGTGTCACAGGAGACGTGGTGGGCCTTGCTGATGTTGTCTTTGTTGCCTTTGACGCGACCTTTCTATGTTCCCGGAGTCGCTCCCCGGGATTTCCATGACGGAGAGACAGTCGACATCAAGGTCAGACCACTGTTGCCTTACATCATCGCATTTTCATGAAGTTTCACATTTATCATTTATTGAACAGCTACGCTGATTGTCTTGTATCGTCCTTTTTCACCCCTGCTTTATTGAGGATGAACACACAAGCAGAACATCCCACAAGATCTCTGCACCCACATGCGTACACACATACATACGACCATGAGTACCAAATGGCTTGATAGTTCTCACAATCAGCTGATGGATTCAGTAAAGCATTCTGCTTCAGGCTAGTGTAGTAAACGTTCAGGTAGCAGATCCTCAGGTTGCACTGCCTGTCACGTTCGAAAGGTGTGCCGGCATCAGAACATGTCAGCTGTCATTAAGTACCAGGAACTCAATAACACGACAGACAGGTTCCTTAAATTGTCTGAAGAAGTTTTTCTCATTAAGTAATTAGACAATGGCGGCCCGCAAAGCCAGCTTCAGATATTAGCTTCCGCTCTAAGTGTTACATGACATGTAGATAATCAGTCAATTAAAATAGGATCAGACTTGTTCTCAGAAGATATATGATATATTTCTCTAGTAGTTATGCCTTTGAATTCATGTTAATATCTTCAGCATCAC
Source organism: Macroramphosus scolopax (assembly GCA_901007825.1). NCBI lineage: Eukaryota > Metazoa > Chordata > Actinopteri > Syngnathiformes > Centriscidae > Macroramphosus > Macroramphosus scolopax. The sequence goes on along the minus strand of CAAKHC010009316.1, from coordinate 31,248 downwards.
AATTCCTAAAGAAGGCACCAATGAACTGCACCAGTCTGAATAGTGGAACTAAAAGGCGGGTGAAGACCAGATTTAGGCTGATAGGTGTCACCAAAACAAATCAAACAAATGTAGCAGAGTTGGTATGAAACACAACCAAAACACTACTTTGTTTAGAGGAAGAGTTCTTTGTGAACCTTGTTCTGTTCACATCCAAAGTTTCACAAAGCTGTGTGATTTTAAGAGCACATTACATCAAAAAGAACAACATAGAGGAACCTAATTGTTTCTCTTGTTTTTATTTGTTGCTACAACAACACTAACTGAAGCTTTATAAGGAGCTCTTTTTGTTTTGTGTGAGTAATAAAACACCCCAGAAGATGCGTCAGAAATAAGTCCATCATTGAGCTCAGAGAAGTTCATTCTTCATGTTTGTTTTGATGAATTTAAAAGTGTTAATCTGTCATTTCTACTTCTTTGCTGTATTGATACGTACTGAACGTTGCTCCACCGTTGTATTGATGGAAACCTTCTTTTTTGCGAACCTTACTCCCAATTAGTCAATCAGTCAGTCATGAGATCAATTGTTTTCCAGGCAGTGAAGCTGACCAGCTCCCGTACCCAGCTTCCTTATGAATACTACACCTTTCCATATTGTAAACCAGATTCTGTTGTCTACAAGGGAGAGAACCTGGGTGAGTGGATGATGATGTTTCTCCACGTGTCAGAAAAAGCAAAGAAAGGAAGAAAGAAATGGCCATTCTAAATTTTTCCAATCCTTTCTTGTAGGTGAGGTGTTACGTGGGGACCGTATTGTGAATACTCTTTATAATGTGGAGATGAACAAGGACAAGAAATGTGAGGTGGTGTGCAACAAGAAGAAGCTCAGCATAGAAGAGAGCAAGTTGGTTGCTGAGAGGATACAGGAGGAGTATTACGTCCACCTGTGAGCATCCCTTCCATACTGTTGTTACTAGGATGATTCCCTCACTAGGCTAATTTAAATCTATTGCCATGCATGACTTTATTTTTTAATTGTTAACCGTCGCTACTCTAAAGACTAAAGTTTACTCATCTGTTAATAAATTGACCAATCTCTTACTTTGTTAATATGTAGCAGCTGATAACTGTACTCAATGATGTCTTTGGTCTCTAGAGATTATATCTCTGTCAATATGTGAACCTAAGCTAACAGGAACCCTGCCTGTATCCCTCCAGTATTGCAGATAACCTGCCGGTTGCCACCAGGTTAGAGTTTTACCCCAACAGGGAGGCAGGAGCAGAGGAGGAGCAGAGGAAGGACCTGCTGAAAGATATCCAGTTTGAACATGGCTACAGACTGGGCTTTGTGGACAACAACAAGGTCGGTCGTGTCTCCCTGTCCTGTATATTATGTTTACTGGGAGAGAACAGATAGACAGAAGGTCAAAAGGTTTGATTGCGATATTGGACTGAAGGAATGCACAAGCGCAACATGTCTTGTTTGTGATAAATGACAGCCATATTTAGGGGTCATGTACAGTTATTTAATTTACCTTGCAAACTAAGCTGCATTCAAACAGCACGTGAATGAACCCTCTGAACGTCACAGCACGACATCGCTGAGCAAGAAACTGTGTCGGCCAATCAAATAACTGCAGGAGAACGTTCCCAGTAGATTAATTGGTAACGTTTCGCAGCATTTGTACTTTACCTCTCTATTGTCTTAACAAAAGAAAGAACAGTTGCAGCTGTGATAATTGCCCAGCATTGTAAAATCCTCCAGTATAAACCCGTGAGCAGTGTTTTTATGTCAGATTCAAACTGTCTCACCTGTGTCTGAAACAACCTGCTCAGCCCCCTCTGCTGCAGGGAGGACTTCACTTTAAATGTTTGTTTGATGTCATGAATTCATCATATCTGTGATGATGAGGGAGAGTCCCTATTATTTGTTTGTGCAAGTGTTTGCATGGTGTCACTGCCACAAGGCGGGGGGAGTTCCACTAATCCAAACGTTGAATCAGATTTGTAGGTTTAAAAGTGTAATTATACGGACTAGCTGGCTCAGTTTGTTCCACCTGAGTTCTGGACAACTTCAGGTGTTTGGATTTGTTCCCTTTGACTCGTGGTTGTTTTATTCCTGGCGTCGGTTGGTCTGTCTGAACAGACTTATTGACGTTGAAGCAAGGGCCAATAAAGAATTTGTTACATTGTAGTGCAGATCCATTTGATATCGTAAGTATCAAATCGTTTTAATTTCTCAGGAATTATAACATGAACCGTTATGAAAAAATGAAGCCACATTAACAGACGTATGTGATGGTGTCAGTGTGGAGCTGCCGATAATAGATGGTTCGTCTTATCAGCCTTGGCAGAGGCCATTTCTATTGTGTGTGTATGTTGTGCTTGTGTCTGAGATACCTCAACACTGATGGTTAATTGGCTGTAAATCCTCAGATAGTAAGCTTTAGTCTCCTCACATCACTGTTACTGTGTTAAATGTCCTTGTAGAGACACTGTGAAGTCTGTTATTGACATGTAAACGGAGCATTTCTTCAGAGCACTATTGTCCAAAGCTTCTCAACGTAGCCTCTCTTTCATCTGTTCACACTCACATTAATGCACTGATGAGCAGAAGAAATTAGGGCCTCACGGAAACTTAGACACGGTAATGACACAGGAAAGTAGAACATGATTTTAGTTTTACCTTTTGAAAATTGAAATGTACAAAACCATGAAACTGTGTATGACTGAGGTGTTTCCACATGCAGCGTACTAACCTCCGTCTTGCTCCTTCTCTTCTCTCCCTCCCAGTTCTATGTGCACAACCACCTCTCCTTCATCCTCTACTTTCACAAGGAGAAGTTGGAGCAGGGAGAAATGCTGGACTACAGGGTGGTGCGGTTTGAGGTTGTACCCCAGAGTGTAAAAGTAGATGGTAGGTGTTTACACACGCTTTGAGGAGCTTGAGGTCGACTGTATACACAAGTACCTATAAAGAAAGTATTTGTCCTCAGATCTGAAGGCTGTGGAAAAGGACAAGACGTGCATCCTGCCTGAGGCCAGCAGCTCCGCCCCCCAGGAGATTGACCCGACCAAAGAGAACGAGGTCCTGTTTACCTACTCTGTCCACTGGGAGGTCAGTTACTACTGTTTGGATTCTTTGGTACTTTACACATCTTGCTAAAATGTCTTGTTTTGTCCAGCCAACAGTATTTGTGAAATACATTTGTGTAGCTTGTCTAACAGTAACATGCCCACATACCCCAAACTGGCCTGTCAGATGTTGCTCATCAGGTGGTTGCCTTTGTTTGCAAAGGTGCAATCACACAAACATATTCAGAATCTCCAAAAAATCCTATTCATGTTAATAACTCTCACTACAATGTACCCACAATGCAACACTGGTAGCGTCTCCATTAAAGAATATCTGCTGTTGTGAACATACTGTATATTGATGGATGTTATGTAAACAAATCCCTTAGATGTCTTTATTTGAGAATTGTGATGAAAACACGTGAAGCAGCACATTTCCAAATTAAAAGTTGAATTCCTGTCAGGGCTTTCAGCCATTTGCATTTACATCCTCGCAGCTGTTTCAGTTGTCCAGGATAAACAGGGCTCAATAAGTGGACATGAAAGACTTCTGAGTTTCGTCTGTGCAGGAGAGCGAGGTGAAGTGGGCGTCTCGCTGGGACACGTACTTGACCATGAGCGATGTCCAGATTCACTGGTTCTCCATTGTCAACTCTGTGGTGGTTGTCTTCTTCCTGTCTGGTAGGTCCAGTTTCTAACATCCTGCTCTCCTCGATCTCCAGAAGTGAATCACTAACTCGCTGGCAGTAACAAATGTGCACGGAGGAAGTGCACGTTCAGCTCTATGACAGCTTGTAAAATCTTTTTTTCTCAGGTATTCTGAGTATGATCATCATTAGGACCTTGAGGAAGGACATTGCTAACTACAACAGAGAGGACGACATAGTAAGTGTTCTCCATAAAAGATAGAAAACAACCTTGCAGGATTTTATAAAAACGTATTTTTAGTTGTCAGATCAAACATCCATTCATTCCTACACAGTAGAACGTGGAAAACTACACACACAAGACTACCTGAGGAGAGCCTTCTCTTCAGATCTCCTGATTCTAGTCTTACTGCAATCAGCTTTAGGTTCGTAGATCAGCAGACTCCAGGCACTTGACATGAGTTTTCCTCCCACTTACCCAGGAGGACACGATGGAAGAGTCGGGATGGAAGAACGTCCACGGTGACGTCTTCAGGCCACCTCAGTATCCCATGATCCTCAGCTCCCTGCTGGGCTCAGGGATCCAGCTCTTTTGCATGATCCTCATCGTCATCTGTGAGTGATGTTTCTTACCAACCCTTTTATATCTGGTATCAGCTGATACCAGGTGCGATCTGATACTTTGATGGGATATGTATCTGACACATTGAAATACCATATTCTGTTAGTGACTTCCTCTGTGTGTGTGTGTCTGTAGTTGTTGCCATGTTGGGCATGTTGTCTCCGTCCAGCAGAGGCGCCTTGATGACAACTGCGTGCTTCCTATTCATGTTTATGGGGTAAGAAGAATATTCATCTCTCTGATCCTCAGTAAGAAATCAAACCAAATGTTCAACACCGTCCCTCCACCTGCTGTGTGTTTCTCCCGCAGTGTATTTGGTGGCTACTTTGCTGGCAGACTGTATCGCACACTGAAAGGCCATCGGTGGAGGAAAGGAGCATTTTGTGTGAGTCACTGATTTACATTTTTCCCTGTAAACATTTTGCTTCCTATAGCTTCACATTTATGTAGTTTCAAGACTGTATACTGAATCAGACGTTCTACAAGCGAGCACCTTATTACGTGTTAATAAAAGCATGTCTATGTTCCGGTTTCAGTGGTGTTTGTTTCGTCTCCCCTGTAGACAGCGACGTTGTATCCTGCAGTGGTGTTTGGAATCTGCTTCGTCCTCAACTGTTTCATCTGGGGGGAGCACTCCTCTGGGGCGGTGAGTGTCAGACCTCTACAACATGGAGACCCGAGAATCTACCGGTCATGAAATGTATTAACAAGTATTGACATCACTTCTTCAGGTTCCCTTCACAACAATGCTGGCCCTGCTGTGCATGTGGTTCGGTATTTCCATGCCCTTGGTCTACCTGGGCTACTACTTTGGTTTCCGCAAGCAGCCCTATGACAACCCCGTACGCACCAACCAGATCCCTCGGCAGGTCCCAGAGCAGCGCTGGTACATGAACAAGTTTGTCGGGTGAGTGTCCAACAAATCCAACAGTCTCTGTTTACTGTTCAACAAGTGGCTGATTCTTGCAATACAATACTGTCTTCCTTCCAGAATCCTGATGGCTGGGATCCTGCCTTTTGGTGCCATGTTCATTGAGCTCTTCTTCATCTTCAGTGTGAGTACTAAAAACCCAAAGGTTCATTAGTTGAAAGAGAGTTCAGGCATGCCAACATCTGTGTGTGCCACCACCACAGGCCATCTGGGAGAACCAGTTCTATTACCTCTTTGGCTTCCTGTTTCTGGTCTTCATCATCTTGGTGGTCTCCTGCTCTCAGATCAGCATCGTCATGGTTTACTTCCAGCTCTGTGCAGAGGTGAGTGCTTTTAATTTAGGAAGGAACACGTGGAAATAGATCCATGGAGCTTCATCGAATTATCTTTGAGTTCTATCGTAAATATTTAAAAGATGTGATCGATAGTCAAAATGCTCATGCAGCTGTTCTCCAGAGGATAAGATGTCAAACACCCAACAGACAAATAAGCACCAGGAAATACTTCACCACAATCAGTATGATCGCAGCCAGTAGAGACAGGAAGTTGAAACGTGTTTTTATGACTCAAACTGTCCCATCCTACCACGAATGTATGAATCATTGATAACTGCTTTATCAACCACAAAGTGTCGTCCACTACGATGAACTCACAAACAAATGGAACTAGAAGTTCGAGTTCAGGTGGGACCAGTAGGTCTGATCTGCATCATCTCCATGCTTTGTGTTTCTCCTCACCAACAGGACTACCGGTGGTGGTGGAGAACTTTCCTGGTGTCTGGAGGCTCGGCGTTCTACGTCCTCGTTTACGCCGTCTTCTACTTCATCAACAAGGTAAAAGCCCAACGTTGTTGCTTTGAGCTTTCCTATCCCACTGTGTGTCAGTCATTTACTGGACAACGATCAGCTCCCAGCCAGTGGTGATGTCACAAATCAGACACACATGTCAAACTCACTCTCCTCTTTGAGCACATAAATGCAAAATCAACAGTCAAACTCTCATGTCAGATCACTTTATAAAAACTGCCTGGCAGAGGGCAAAAGAGAACAAGTGCAGCCACAATAACAATCTGATAATTATTCATCTGATCCGTGTAGAGAAGTTATCGATCAGAATCGTTTGCCTGCGAGCTCGTCAATACCGTTAATCATCCCTGGCTTGTTTGTCTGAGAGTTACACCAAACACTGACGTCAGACTTGTGTGTCTCCGCTGTCGGGAACTCGCAGCAAAGAGGAAGAAACAAAGAATCTTTCACCACTGAAGATGACAACAGTGCTGGTTAATGTCTCTAAAATAGACGGGAAACACCAGCGATATGCTGAAACCTGTTTCTTTACAGCAATGTTAGATATTCCAGGAATTTAAGGACGTCATACAAAGGACTCATCAGGTCTTCAACTAGTAGAAAAATAATAACAAAATAAGATAAGAAAAGTGCATCATGACATGGATTCCTCTTCTTTTTCTTCATTGCAGCTGGACATTGTGGAGTTCATCCCCTCCCTCCTGTACTTCGGCTACACCACCCTGATGGTCCTCTCGTTCTGGCTGCTGACAGGAACAATCGGTTTCTACGCAGCCTACATGTTCATCAGGAAAATCTATGCTGCAGTCAAGATCGACTGAGTCGCTGCTGCTCTTGATGGTTTTCGTCACATTCTATTGTCTTTTTTTTTATATATATATTTTTATTCTTTATGTCCAACAAGCACTGACTTGTGTGTTTGGGGTACAAGAGGGGTGCTTTTTACTGTGCAACAGCCCCACCCACTGGTGTCATGGGGAAGAACAGCAAGGGTCTCCCCTCCCGTTCCCCTCACCTCCTCCCCCCTCCTGTTTCTGGGACAGAGACACGGAGGAGTTTCCTCTGATGGGACAGTTCATGTCTTCTACTGTTTCAACCTTGCACACAACACAGCGAGCCAAAGCTTGTCAACCGGTGGTTTCTGCACATGTCCGTCTCTTCGGTTGTGTTTGGAGTCTAATTTATCCATCTTTTAATTTCAATCATCACACAATTCATCGTGGATTTAATTTACTTTCTATTATTTCCTGGGAAGCTGTTATCATCTCATTTCTTCACTTCCTTCTGCAGTCTGTAATATTTCCGTTCCCCTGCTTTTCTTTCATCTCTTACAGATCAGGGAAGAATGGGAGAGTCTCTCTGTGGTTATGGTGATAAGCTTGTTGTGTTGAACTAATATGGATGGAAATTGGGAGGTTCTGCACTGTAACACAAGAAAGGATAAATTAAATGTTCTATTATTTTTTACTGAAGTTTCCATGTCCTGGTGTGACCATGTTAACCACAACTGTAATCCAAACATGACTTTCTCCTTCCAAGACAATAGTCTCTTATTATTGGTCCATTCGCTCTCCGTGATGCCGAACATCTCTGAGTGATTCTGTGAACCCGTTGGCCTCGAGCGGTGAAGCCACACGGTGGACTTGAAGGAGAAGTTCTGCACAGTCAACACAGACATGAACTTCTATATTTGAAGCTTCTGCAGTAGTAAAACGCTTCCCCGCTCATCCACGTCGCCGTCAGTGTAGCTTTCTCAGTCCCTGCTCAACTATGCAGTTATGAAAAGAAGTTTGTCCAAGGACCTTTTCTTTTTGTTTCTTTACTGTTGTTTCGAAATGACAACCTATTTCTTCAAAGTTTGAACTTCATGTTTGATACATGTTTGTGCACAATATGAAAAGCCAGCAAGATCACCTGTGTGTCTGCCAGCTGTGGTAGAGGTGGTTCTGATGTGGGTGCGTGGGTCTGGCAGGGTGCGGAGCGTTGACATGTGATCCACAGTGTTCTCTTTCATCTGTACAGTCAGTATGTTTTAGTGTGGACTGATACCTGCAGCTCACAGCTTTCCTCTTTGTTCTGCCTTTACAAAATGTGGCGCTTCGGTCATTTTTTTTTACAGCTGAAATACTTTTACAAGTTGAATTTAGAACATTGCTTGAACCTGATCTAGTGGTTGCTTAACAAGAAACTTGAGTTAAAGGCTTCTCATTGACGACCAGTCTAACTTTTTTTCCCTGACATTGATGGGATTATTGGACGTTTTGAGAAATGTGTCTGTAGGCAGTCTAGTGAAGACTTCCATGAGAAGATAGATACCACTGATGCCTGTGCTCTACATATGAAGCTCCAGCTTAGTTTAGCTTAGGTTAGCTTAGCTTAGCATAGCATGGACTGGACACTGACAAAGAGCTAGCCTCCCTGTGTCTGTTAACTTCACAGAATCCTCCTCCGAGCCCGTCTGCAGCTCACTGCCTCATCGTGGCCGTTGAATCGACTTGGTTCAACGATAAGATTTGTCAGCGTTAAAACGACTTGTAGGATGATTGTGTTAACTTTGAACACAGCTGGGCTAGCTCGTTCACCGGGTTTCCTGTCTAAATGCTATGCTAACCCACAGTTACAAAAACAGCATGACAGTGATGTCAATATTCTCGTTTGACTTTGCAAGAAAACGATTCCAGATATTTCCTTAAAAGCCGACACAGGTGACCAATAATAATCAAACTTTATCTCAAATACAGAAGCAGCTCAGTGTGCAGCAGGAAACTAGCACGTCATTCCAGGAAGATACAGCTGCAGTGTCATTAGAGGTGGAGGTCAGGGGTCAAATCACACAAGGAACTGAAGTTCAACACAGCACTGACCTACACCCACTCATGACTCAACCTACACCTACACATGACTCAACCTACACCCACTCATGACTCAATACACCCACTCATGACTCAACCTACACCCACACATGACTCAATACACCCACTCATGACTCAATACACCCACTCATGACTTAATACACCCACTCATGACTCAATACACCCACTCATGACTCAATACACCCACTCATGACTCAACCTACACCCGCTCATGACTCAACCTACACCCACTCGTGACTCAATCTACACCCACTCGAGACTCAACTTACACCCACACATGACTCAACCTACACCCACACATGACTCAACCTACACCCACACATGACTCAGTAGACACCCGCCCTCTGAGCCCTCGGGGCAAATATTTGTTGGACCTGTATTTATGGTTATGTTGGTGAAAGCCTGATGTGCTTCACTCTGTAGTCGTCGGCGATTTTGCACAGAAGTAAAGCTGCTCTGTTTGTGCCGGGCTGCTCAGAGGAGGGACGGGTGCCTACAAGCAGATAGACCCTGATTCTCCGGGGGCAACATGGTTGAAGGACTGACGTGTCCTCCTGCGCCAGCTCCTCTCTTCATCACGACTTCCTTAGAGTGAAGTTAGCCCGACACCCGGTCAAACTGTCTGGACCAGCCTGCCCGTAGAGCCCCGGAGGTGGACCCACTTTAAATGAGTGTCAGTGTAATGCCCATTATTTTTCGTTTCCTTCCATTCCATCAAATGCTCCCTGTCTCCTCTTTGCGGTGTCACCCTCTGTATTATGTCAGTCGCTGAGCTCTGACACCTGGCGGCTGTCTTGCGTAAAGACAGACTTTCTCCTGCAGCTGAGACGCACATGCCAGGGGAGATTTTTTTACTGATGGACATTAAGGTGTCCCGAGTCGTGCGTTGCATATGAATGAGGGGGTTTACAATGTAAATACAAGAAAACAGCTTTGTATTATTGCGTTTCGCTATCTGTGGCATTCTCTGTGATGATTCCCGTCATCGTTTAGCCCAAAGCATGATGCTCATGATGACTTTCAAAGGAGCTTGTTTCTGTTACTTTTCTCTCGGGTTCTTTTACAGAATGTCCAAGTGCAAATTGTGCAAAGACTCAACAATAAACTGATGACATGTTGTATATGTACACTTGCCTCCATTGTGTTTTTGGAAGAACCGTGACCCTCCGCTGGTTTTACAATGGCCGCGTAGTTAAATGTGTTCTGTGGCTCTGGAGGAGCCGGGTGATGTCATATCTTTAGGACTGCAAACTGTGTAGATGCCTGGCCTGGGAGAAAGCAACATCTGTGTGTAGGTCTGGCACTTCATGCATGTGTGTGTGTGTGTGTGTCTCAATGTTCAGTGTTTGGAAGGCTATTATCAAATTACAAAGTCAGTGTTGTGGTGTCTCGGCTCTCCCAAATGGAATTCCTCTGAATTAACTTCTACAGCACCAAAAGAGTTTCTATTCTTGATTTCCGGCTCGGTTGGCATCCTGTTGGTGTATGTGTGAGACTCAGCTCAGTTGCCGTAAGTATAGGTTAGCCCTGTGGTACTATAATTAGGGCGGCCTTTACACTCGGCTATTTATGCAAGCTCGCTGGAGCGGCTCACTTGAGACGTAATCCAGATCCTGGTTTAATATGATTCACAGCGGGACACGAGCCACCTGTGATATAGAACCCGGTTCTGCATTCTGTTCACTAACAAAGAATCATCTACGGCTGCTGTGGCCGACCTGTCATGTGGCCACAGAGGGAGAATGTGATCAGAGTTTCCACAAGAAAAGAAACTGAACCTTTTCTAAACTGGAAGTGATGGATGAGCTAAAGGGAGGAAGGAAGTGACTCTCACAGGCTGTTTTCTATCAGGTCAGATATCAGACCCAACAGCCAGTCAGACATGCTGGTGGAAGAAGGTTGATGGTTCAGACTGCAGGCTGCGTGTGAAGAAGACAGGAATGCTCAGTGTTGGGCGGAGCAGAAGCTTCAGTCCACACGGCAGCAGGCGTGAGCAGCAGCTGATTTTGAGAAGCTTCCCGACCGGCATCAATGTCAGATTCTTAAATCATCGGTATCAACAGAGAGAGAGAACGACAACCCACCTCGCTGCACCTCCCCAGAGGAGGAAGTACAGGGCAGTAAAATAAAGTGGCACCATTTCAAAAATCAAGAAGACTGCACGGAAGGTATGAAACCACTGGTTTGTCTTTTAATCATTTCAACATAACACATGACAACTCAAAGATACACTGTACTGTACAATAAGTCAATAGTTTTGTTGTTGTGATCATCATCTCTTTGGATCAACCAATATACAAATCTGTCACTTTTACATTGCAGCAACTGATTGCATGTGAGATATGTAACAAAAAAGCAAGACTTCTCATTTTCTTTCTTTCTCCGTGGCACATCATTTATATAATTCTCCCTGTAGTTGATAAACTCCATGCTATATAAAATAGTGTAAGTGAATGCAAATATTCTATTTCCGTTCACCTGTTTCTTTTCACCTTTTTGTTCCAGAGGTGTCTGTCTTAGCAAGTGATAAAAATAAAATGGGCTATGTCACTAAACGAGATACACAAAGAGGTTGGAATGCAAGACTTACATTAAGCTAGAAATATATAAAACTACATGTGGATGTTGTCTGCATCAGACGGCACCCAGCTTCTTAGTAAAAGAAAAGGAGAGAGGGAGAGAGAGAGCATTATTCAAATTATCATATCAGTTTTTTCTCAGGTTTTCAACTGACGAACAAATTCCCTTAAAAATGTTTGTGTTCTGCACCTACTAGCAAAGAGGAAGAGGTGAGGATAAGTGCATCCCTAGTAGCTGCAGGTCGAGGTAATGGAGCTACAGCCGAGCCAAAGAACACAACAACATCGCTGTCAGAGGTCGGGGGGGAGGATCCGTTTCATATCAAGTGTTTCAGAGTCTGGTAGCAGCTTCATCTCGGGCCTACGGGAGGCCGTCGATGTCAGAACAAGGAAAAAATACACATTTAGATTAAAAAAAAAAAAGTGAAATACTAAGTTAATTTAGACGTAAGTCTGTAAGAATAATGAGATATTTAAAATATTCACTTTAAGTAATATTACGAGTCAAGTCAGAGTAAAGTCAAAGTTTTGACTCGCGAAGCAAGAATGAAGAAATAGGAAGTGAAAATTCCGACTGAATATTTCTATAATTTGGATGCATCGATTCCTAACTTTGCCTCAATACATGATTATGTTTACTTGGTAAATCATACTTGTAACTCAGCACCTCGTGATCCTGAGTTACGTCGAATCACAAGTCGCCAAATCATCACAAAGTTATAATGTCGGGGCACTTTTTGACTTAGGAAGTCGGCACTTCTGCTGATTTCTAATGTTGGTACAGCAGAGAGGTCAGCTGAGGTCGGCCGGGTGTCAGGCCGGGTGTCAGGCCGGGTGTCAGGCCGGGTGTCAGGCCGGGTGTCAGGCCGGGTGTCAGGCCGGGTGTCAGGCCGGGTGTCGGCCGGTGTCGGCCGGGTGTCAGGCCGGGTGTCAGGCCGGGTGTCAGCCGACTGAGACTTCGTCAAACCAGTCGTCCGTTTCCTAACAATCCTTTAAAGCCACAAAGGTGACCGTCAGTGAAACAGGAAGTAGTGATGAGAACCACGTGGCGTCAATAAATCAGCAAAACACCTTTTCCATTTGGCAGGGATAACAAGTCAAGTGCTATAATTGGGGGTCACCACGGACTGACTGGCCAGCAGGTGGCGCTCTGCGGCAGCTTCGACACTGCTGACACACGTCTGAAACAGATATGCTGTTGATGTTCTCTTCAATCACTTGGCTGTAGAGTTTGATTTGATCAGTTTTTACGAGAGAGGGAAGATCTGGTTACTCAAAACAAAAATTCAAAGGAGGACGTGGGCGTGGGGGGTCGTGGGTCGGGGGGTCAGGGGGGGGGGCTCTAATGTCGAAGGGTATTAGTGAAAAGTCTATCAAAAATACTGTTATTCTTTTGGAGAAGAGAAATACACAAAGGTTGATAAAGTCTACACATCAAGCTAATGGCACATACATATACAGGATCAATACAAAATTCAAAAACCATATGAACATATAAGCTGAAATTTTTAAAAGAAAAAATACTCTTTTTTTTTTTTTAAAGGTTGAAAGTGCTAGAATTCAGATTAGCTCACAGAAACCCAGGGAGGACAAACGGTCTACATGCCAACAGCTTCTCCTCAACTCGCTCTTCTTTTCTCTTATTTAAGAACTAAATGAATATTTGTTACAAAAAATATAAAATGCTCAATTAGATTGCTACAAGTTTGACTTCAGCCAAGGAGGGTTTTTCTTAAAAACAACCTTTTTTTTCAGCTCGTAATAAAGATCAAATTAGAATCTTGAGCCTTTTTTTTTTTTTTTTTCAATATATCAGGTAAATACTCAGAAAGGTGCCGATAGCTAATTTATTTAGGATCAATCAAATGTTTGATCATCACTTTAGAAGAATCTTCATCAAAATAAAGACTTTCCAGGGGAAGAGATTAATAAGAAAAATATATTCAAATGAGTTGAGAACTTGGATTTCCAACAGTCTGACTGTGGGGGGGGGGTCGTCTTCTCTGCACCTATCGGACAAGCGGGCGTCCTCGGCTGCTCGACGTTGGCGTTTCGTATCCTACAGTATCAAAGAAGCGGACAACACTTGTAGCACTTTGTAACAAGCTATCGTGCAACATGTCGTTTCTTCTCCCCAGGTTTTGGTAAGAAAAATAAAACAAATAAAAATGAGGTGATGTGTTGTGTTGTTTTTCGAGGTCCTTTATACAAACAGAAAATAATATATCATATGACGACAAACAAAACAAATATATGACTATCAGTAATACCCCAAGTCTTGCAGTCAGTCATTTGTCCCCCGTCTTTGAATGTCAAAGCCTGGGAACTGGGTGACCGCCAACCTTCCGGATATCGCCGTATTTTCAGACCCTTTTCCTTTGACTCTACGAAGCAGCTGAGAAAAGGAGGAGGAGGACAGAGGGGACGGGGGAGGGGGGTGAGGGGGGGGGGGGGGGGGCTGATGAACACTTTGTCAGTTCGGTTTGTTTGTGCATGTTTTCAGCTCACTGTCCACTTTAACAAAAGAAAAAAAAAACAATAAAAATAAAGG